>RJWK010017861.1:13294-33994 GCA_004363435.1 Platanista minor | reverse complement strand
CTTGTTAATTCTATTTCCAAGGTTTTGGATCATGTTTACTATCATTATTCTGAATTCTTTTTCAGATAGACTGCCTATTTCCTCTTCATTTGTTAGGTCTGGTGGGTTTTTATCTTGCTCCTTCATCTGCTGGGTGTTTTTCTGTCTTCTCATTTTGCTTGTCTTACTGTGTTTGGGGTCTCCTTTTTGCAGGCTTCAGATTCGTAGTTCTCGTTGTTTTTCGTGTCTGTCCCCAGTGGCTAAAGTTGGTTCAGTGGGTTGTGTAGGCTTCCTGGTGGAGGGGACTAGTGTCTGTGTTCTGATGGATGAGGCTGGATCTTGTCTTTCTGGTGGGCAGGTCCACGTCAGGTGGCGTGTTCTGGGGTGTCTGTGGACTTATGATGATTTTAGGCGGCCTCTCTTCTAATGGGTGGGGTTGTGTACCTGTCTTGTTAGTTGTTTTGCATAGGGTGTCCTGTACTGTTGCTTTCTGGTCTTTGAGTGAAGCTGGGTGCTGGTGTTGAGATGGAGATCTCTGGGAGATTTTCACCGTTTGATATTATGTGGGGTTGGGAGGTCTCTTGTAGACAGGTGTCCTGAAGTTGGCTCTCCCACTTCAGAGGCGCAGCACTGACTCCTGGCTGTAGCACCAAGATCCACTGTTGGGCCCCCAGGAAATACTTCTTCTCATCTCTTGCCACCATGTCTTTTTGCTTTTCCTTTGTGCTTCATCTGGTTTCCCTTGCTCCGAGCGCGCGGAGCTCAGAGGCCTGGCCCCAGGCACTTCTGATCAGAGCTCCTTTGCTGACTTTAAAAGACACATTCATAATAAAATACCCTCTTGGGCACTTACTGTGATTTTTAATATAAAAAATATTTTTTAAATCCTGTTGGAATAGATCCTTGATTTCTTTCATAGACTACCTAATGACAAATAGAAAATCTCAGTTTGGGAATTGATGAGGTTTTGGTTTACTTTTTTAATCTTAAAGGACATTACAGCATTAAAAAGTCGTCATAAACTTTACCTACAAAATATCTCCTTAACTGGGTAAAAAGTCAAGAAGTATCTGCTCTAAAACCTAGAGGCATTTTTAGAAATCTTTATATTTTTGGGACTTCCCTGGTGGCAGAGTGGTTGGGAGTCCACCTGCCAATTCAGGGGACATGGGTTCAAGCCCCAGTCAGGGACGATCCCACATGCCACAGAGCAACTGAGCCTGTGTGCCACAACTACTGAGCCTGCGCTCTAGAGTCCATGAGCCACAACTGCTGAGCCACAACTACTGAAGCTTGCATGCCTGGAGCCCATGCTCCATAGCAAGTGAAGCCACCACAATGGGAAGCCCACACACCACAACAAAGAGTAGCCCCTGCTCGCTGCAACTAGAGAAAGCCTACATGCATCAATGAAGACCCAATAAAGTCAAAAATAAATAAACAAAATAAAAAGTTAAAAAAAAAAGAAATCTTTATATTTTGATATAACTTCTTTATACTTCCTTAAGACTATCTAAAAACCTTGAAGAATATTATACACAGGTTTGTAGAATAAGCACTGATTTACAATAAACCTGAAGCATCTAGAGATCCTGCATGAGCCTACACATGGAAAACCACTTGTCATAACCACATCTACTAATCAGTGAGTATTAATATAAATAGTCCATGAAATCTGCTGCTGGTTAATGTACTGACTGAAAACACCTTGACAGATAAATCCAGTTAAAACATAATCAAGGAGGCTTGTGTCTTCTCTGGGATGCTAGTGGAAAAGAAATATGAGAATAACCTCAGGAGAAACATGACCCAGGAGAAAAGGGACTCAGCCAGGATTTTGAGTGCCTATTTTATAAAGCTGTCTACAACAGCAACAGCAAAGGAACTTAGGGATGGCACATTGGTTGGAAGATAAGCCCAAGAAACTTGCATTGAACCCATTTCTAATGACATTGTATATTATATGCTGTTTTTTACAAGAATAATGGAGATTATGTCAAATGGACTAAGAATTTTCTCTCTGTCTCAGGCTATCTTTGTCACCCTTGTTACAATCAGTACAATGAGTTAGATGTTGTGTTAAACACATTACAGCCATAGTACTTAATCTGCATTTTAAATTTGTGGTGTATGTTTTATTATCAAGGTTAATAGAAGTTAAACAACTTAGAGTAAGCGATGGTTTCAGGATTCCATCACTAGCTTACCACATTCCTAAGCCGTCTTGATCAATATTACATATTCTTCACCTGAGAGGCCAGGGGAAGTCTGGAAAAGGGGAATAGGGAATCAGAGGAAGACATTTTGGAGGGAAGACATAACGAAATGGTACTTTAGTATAAATCGCTGCATGATTGTATGTTATGAAATCTCTTCACGTCATGAAACTTTCAACAAACTGTCACATCTCAGTTTTTCTTTAAAGCATTCTTTTGAGTATTGAAGAGAAGTATTAAGATTTACTCCGGGGATAAACAGAGATTCCATGGAAATACAACTTATTAAGAAAGACTATTAACTTTTAATATAAATCAAGTCATTGAAATGAATAACCATTCTGTCCAATAAAGAGTTTTTATTGTTCCATATGTTTAAGCCTTTGACTTGTAGAATCTACCACCTTGTATTACATTTATAGTGTATGTTTTGTAATAATTCTGATAATTGTCATTCTGTGTAAATAAAATCTATTTTGTTGCAATATATGTTAATTTCTTAATGTTTGCTCTTCTATAAAGTTAGAATATCATCATATAATGAGTAAATTCTCATCAAGCACAGAAAATCTGGTCCAAGAGTGATACCTTGACAACAGCCAGTCAGCTATCATCTAAAAGATGCTTCCTACAACAGAGGTGAATTCAAACAAATATTTATTAAGCATATCCTACTTGTCATGATAGTCACTGGATATAGAATCTGTTATAAGGTAGATAAAACAGTTAATATATAATAGATGAAATAAAATATTGTCCCTGACTTCGAGGGCTATAAAATCCATTGGTAGAGACAGATACCTATCTGCGAACACAGAAGGAAGACTCTAATCCAGCCTTGGGACAGAGAGATTAGGAAATTCTACTTTGGTTCAAAGTATGAGTAGCTATTGTTCTGTTTAAGAATAAAGAATGAATTACAATAAAAAGAAATGGCATGAAGTGAGGCCAGGAGTTGTAAAACATTATAGAATGTATTGAAACACATTTCTTTGCAAGAAACAGAAGGAAATAGTATGTATGCATAGAGGAGAAACCCAAGGAGAAATATCATCAGATTCAACATGATTTGTGCCACGTGCCAAGAAGCATTACCAGTGCAACAACTTGAGGAGAAATAATTCAGTGAAGTGGAAAGTGTGTTCAAATTTGTAAAGATCAGGGATAAGGACAAATCATATCAGCATATATTGATTAAACACTCTGATAGGTATCAGGACTTCTCAAAAGTATTTGTTTTTCTCCTTCCAAGTTCATGATATGATTTCACTTCCCTGCCCCCATTTGACTAGTTACTTCTCTGTGTGATTTGCTTTATCCTATATAATGTGTTTTGCTACATTTTTCCATTAGGCAGAAGTTTGAGAGGTAATGTAATTTGCTGCATTTTTAAATCCAGACTGGAGAGAGTGGAAACCTAAGTCAGTACAACTCCTCCATCAGCATGGTGACTAAATGGGCATAAAAGTGAATAATATGAATGAGAAATAAAAGTTTTTTGTGTGTGTGTTTAGAATTTTTTCAGCTCATCATAATCTAGTCTGAGTCCCTGAGAGCAGTAAACAAAATTTTAGAAATCTTTTAAGTATGAGACATCATGCTATCACTGAAATCACAAAGAAATTTAAATCCTGACATAGCACTGATTATAATCTGATGGAGAGATAGATATTCAAGAGTTGGGTAGAAATACTTAAGCTTTGCTTTATTTCCCAATTCTTACTGGTTTTATTCTCTTTACCCAGAATATGGAATGGAGGCAAGAAATTATAAAGAAAAGAAAGTGGGGGTGGAGCAGGGAGAGAGAGAGAAATTTAATAATATCATATAAAATATTTGGGTTGAGCAAAAGTGAATAAAGAGAGAGATTGATTTTTCATTTACATTGTTTAGCCAACCTCTATTCTTCTCTCTTTCAGCAAAGGATAAGAGACTAATGGTCAATAATTATGGCTTAGAGACCTCGGTATTCAATAAACAGAAGTTTGAAAGAAAAAATATGTGTCTTATTGAGGTGGTAGATTCTTCTTTTTTTTTTTTTTTTTTTTTTTTTGTGGTACGCAGGCCTCTCACTGCTGTGGCCCCTCCCGTTGTGGAGCACAGGCTCCAGACGCACAGGCTCAGCGGCCATGGCTCACAGGCCCAGCCGCTCTGCAGCATGTGGGATCTTCCCGGACCGGGGCAAGAACCTGTGTCCCCTGCATCGGCAGGCAGACTCTCAACCACTGTGCCACCATGGAAGCCCCAGATTCTTCTTTTTTTTTTTTTTTGAACATACTTTATTATACTCATGCATTATAACTATGAGATAAATTCCTGGAAATATAATTGATAGAGGGGTTGGAATTCAATGGTTTTGATGACAGTGATGATAATTATGAAACCAGTCACTACCTTTTATTGTTCTTCTGCAATGATGAGAGGTATAGCACAGATGGCTTTCATTCAATTCCTCTGACCATTTTTGTTTCTGAGGCTTTTGGCAAGTTACCTAAGTGCAGCAAGCCTCAGGTTCCTCATCTATAAAATGGGAAAATAATTGTTTTCCCCTTAAAAGATTGTTATTTGGATTAAATGCACAAGCATTTGTGTCTGTTACATAGAAAATGCTCAGTAATTATGAGCTATTTTTAATTTTTTTAATATTTTTTTTAACTTTTTATTTTATATTGGAGTATAGTTGATTAACAATGTTGTGATAGTTTCTGGTGTACAGCAAAGTGATTCAGTTATACATATACATATATCTATTCTTTCTCAAATTCTTTTCCCATTTAGGTTGTTAGATAATATTGAGCAGAGTTCCCTGTGCTATACAGTAGGTCCTGCTTGGTTATCCATTTTAAATATAGCAATGTGTATATCTCAAGAGATGGTAGATTCTTCTAATCATGGAAGTCTCCATATATTCCCTCAATCTTATTTTTTCTTTTACTATTTTTTTATATTATGCTCCTCTGAGCATACAACTCTACAGAACCATTTATTTGTTTCACTCCCTAACCTAGTAGCACAATTCTTGGGAGAGATAATCCTGATTTGGCCCAGACTCAGAAAATTTCCTGTTTAGACAACAAATTATATAGTCATTTAAGACATGATCCAAAGGAGGGTAAGAGTAAGGAAAGAGAAAAATCATGTTTTGATAAACAATAATCATCCTTGAAAGATAATTTTTTTTTTATTTCTAGGAAATGTTTTATTCTTAGGAAAAGGAAAGCTACACCCCCAGGCAGGATGTAATGATTAATTTTATGTATCAGCTTGGCTAGTGTGTGGTACCCAGTTGTTTAGTTAAACACCAGCTTAAATGTTGATGTGAATATATTTTTTAGTTGGATTTATATTTACTATCAATAGACTTTGAAGTACTACCATTCATAATGTGGGTGAACGTCATGCAACCAATTGAAGGTCTTAAGAGCAAAGACTGAAATTTCCAGAAGAAAGAATTCTGCCTGAAAATAACAACATAAAAACCCTGTCTGAATTTTCTACTTACAGGCTCCCTGGCAGATTTCAGGCTAGCCAGCTGTCATAACTGTATGAACCAATTCATTAAAATCTCTCTCTCTCTCTCTCTCTCTCTTTCATATATCTCAGACAGAGATAATATAACATAGACATAGATATATACAAAGAATGATATAAATATCTTCTGTTTCTCAGGAGAACCCTGGCTCATACACAGTGTTAAGATGAGAGGTTCAGGTAACTGAGAGAAGAGCAGAACAATGGAATATGTTGGGGGTGGGGTAGAGATTAACACAGACTATTTTTGTGAGAAGAAGGTAAAAAAGACAAAAGATGATAGATTGGTTCAAGATGGCAGAGTAGAAGGATATGTGCTCACTCCCTCTTGAGAGAGTTCCGGAATCACAACTAACTGCTAAACAATCATTAATAGAAAGAAATGGGAACTCACCAAAAAAGATACCCCACATCCAAGACAAAGGAGAAGCCACAATGAGAGGGTAGGAAGGGCTCAGTCACAATAAAATCAAATCCTATAATCACTAGGTGGGTGACTCACAAACTAGAGAACACTTATATCACAGAAGTCCACCTACTGGAGTGAAGGTTCTGAGCCCCATGTCAGACTTCCCAACCTGGGGGTCTGGCAACGGGAGGAGGAATTCCTAGAGAATCAGACTTTGAAAACTAGTGGGATTTGATTGCAGGACTTCGACAGGAGTGGGGGAAACAGAAACTCCATACTTGGAGGGCACACACAAAGTAGTGTGCCCATCAGGACCCAGGGGGGACTGAGCAGTGACCCTGTAGGAGACTGAACCAGACTGACCTGCTAGTGTTGGAGGGTCCCCTGCAGAGGCAGAGAGTAGCTGTGGCTCACTGCAGGGACAAAGACATTGGCGGCAGAAGTTTTGGAAGTAGTCTTTGGCATAAGCCCTCTGCCATTAGCCACATCAAAGAACCTGTAAGCTCCAGTGCTGGGTCACCTCAGACCAAACACCCAACAGGGAGGGAACTCAGACCCACCCATCAACAGACAAGTGGATTAAAGTTTTACTGAGCCCTGCCCACCAGAGCAACATCCAACTCTAGCACCACAAGTCCCTCCCATCAGGAAATTGCAAACACCTCTTAGATAGTCTCATCCACCAGAAGGCAAACAATAGAAGTAAGAAGAACTATAATCCTGAAGCCTGTGGAATGAAAACCACATTCATAGAAAGAGAAACAAAATGAAAATTCAGAGGACTATGTACCAGATGAAGGAACAAGATAAAAACCCAGAAAAACAACTAAATGAAGTGGAGATAGGCACCCTTCCAGAAAAAGAATACAGACTAATGATAGTGAAGATAATCCAGGACCTCAGAAAAAGAATGGAGACAAAGATAAAGAAGATGCAAGAAATGTTCAACAAAGACCTAGAAGAATTAAAGAACAAACACCTGGAAAAATTAAAGAACAAAGAGAGATGAACAATACAATAACTGAAATGAAAACTACACTAGAAGGAATCAATAGCAGAATAACTGAAGCAGAAGAACAGATAATTGACCTGGAAGACAGAATGGTGGAAATCACTGCTGTAGAACAGAATAAAGAAAAAAGAATGAAAAGAAATGAAGGCAGCCTAAGACACCTCTGGGACAACATTAAATGCACCAATATTCGAATAGGAGTCCCAGAAGGAGAAGAGAGAAAATAATTGAAGAGATTATAGTCAAAAATTTACCTAACATGAGAAAGGAAATAACCATCCAAGTCCAGGAAGCACAGAGTCCCAGGCAGGATAAACCCAAGGAGAAACACGCCAAGACACATAGTAATCAAATTGATGAAAATTACAGACAAAGAAAAATTATTGAAAACAACAAGGGAAAAATGACAAATAATATACAAGGGAACTCCCATAAGGTTAACAGCTGATTTCTCAGCAGAAGCTCTACAAGCCAGAAGGGAGGGGCACAATATATTTAAAATGATGAAAGGGAAGAACCTACAAAAAAGATTACTCTACCCAGCAAGGATCTCATTCAGATGTGATGGAGAAATCAAAAGCTTAGAGATAAGCAAAAGCTAAGAGAATTCAGCACCATCAAACCAGCTCTGAAACAAATGCTAAAGGAACTTCTGTAAGTGGGAAACACAAGAGAAGAAAAGGACCTACAAAAACAAACCCAAAACAACTAAGAAAATACTAATAGGAATATACATATCAATAATTACCTTAATGTGAATGGATTAAATGCACCAACAAAAACACACAGGTTCACTGAATGAATACAAAAACAAGACCTGTATATATGCTATCTACAACAGACCCACTTCAGACCTAGGGACACATACAGACTGAAAGTGAGGGGATGGAAAAAGATATTCCATGAAAATGGAAATCAAAAGAAAGAAGAGTAGCAATACTCATATCAGAAAAAATAGACTTTAAAATAAAGAGTGTTAGGGTTTCCCTGGTGGCGCAGTGGTTGAGAGTCTGCCTGCCGATGCAGGGGACACGGGTTCGTGCCCCGGTCCGGGAAGATCTCACATGCCGCGGAGCGGCTGGGTCCGTGTGCCATGGCCGCTGAGCCTGCGCGTCCAGAGCCTGTGCTCCACAACAGGAGAGGCCAGAACAGTGAGAGGCCTGCATACCACAAAAATAAATAAATAAATAAATAAATAAATAAATAAATAAATAAATAAAGAGTGTTACAAGAGACAAGGAAGGACACTACATAATGATCAAGGGATCAATCCAAGAAGAACATATAACAATTAAAAATATATATGCACCTAACATAAGACCATCTCAATGTATGAAGCAAATGCTAACAGCTATAAAAGAGGAAATCGACAGTAACACAATAATAGTGGGGGCATTTAACACCTCACTTACACCAATGGACAGATCATCCAGACAGAAAATTAATAAGGAAACACAAGCTTTAAATGACACAGTAGACCAGATAGATTTAATTGATATCTATAGGACATTCCATCCAAAAAGAGCAGATAACACTTTCTTCTCAAGTGCACATTGAACATTCTCCAGGATAAATCACATCTTGTGTCACAAATCAAACCTTGGCAAATTTAAGAAAATTGAAATCATATCAATCATCTTTTCCCACCACAACACTATGAGATTAGAAATAAATAACAGGGAAAAAATGTAAAAAACACAAATACATGGAGGCTAAACAATACACTACTAAATAACCAGGAGATCACTGAAAAAATCAAAGAGGAAATAAAAAAATACCTAGAGACAAATGTCAATGAAAACATGATGATCCAAAACCTATGGGAGGTAGCAAAACCAGTTCTAAGAGGGAAGTTTGTAGCAATACAATCCTACCTCAAGAAACAAGAAAAATCTCAAATAAACAATCTAAACTTACACCTAAAGGGACTACAGAAAGAAGAACAACAAAATAAAAACCCAAAGTGAGTAGAAGGAAAGAAATAAGAAAGATCTGAGCAGAAATAAATGAAATAGAAACAAAGAAAACAATAGCAAACCAAACTAAAAGCTGGTTCTTTGAGACGATAAAGAAAATTGATAAATCTTTAGCCAGACTCATCAATAAAAAGAGGGAGGGGACTCAAATCAGCAAAATTAGAAATGAAAAAGGAGAAATCACAGCTAACACTGTAGATATACAAAGGATAATCGGAGACTACTATGAACAACTATATGCCAATAAAATGGACAACCATAAAGAAATGGACAAATTCTTGGAAAGGTGCAATATTACAATACTGAACCAAAGAAAATTAGAAGATATAAACAGATGAATCACAAGTAATGAAATTGAAACTGTGATTAAAAATCTTCCAACAAACAAAAGTCCAGGACCAGGTGACTTCACAAGTTAATTCAATCAAATATTTACAGATGAACTAACATCCATCCTTCTCAAACTCTTCCAAAAAATTGCAGAGGAAGGAACACTCCCAGACTCATTCTATGATGCCACCATCACCCCGACACAAAACCCAGACAAAGATACTCCAATAAAAGAAAATTACAGACCAATATCACTGATGAATATAGATGCAAAAATCCTCAACAAAATATTAACAAACAGAATATTAACAAACAGCAACACACTAAAAGGATAATACATCATGATCAAGTGGGATTTATCCCAGGGATGCAAGGATTCTTCAATATATGCAAATCAATCAATGTGATACACCATATTAACAAACTGAAGAATAAAAACCAATGATCATCTCAATAGAGGAAGAAAAAGCTTTTGACCAAATTCTACACCCATTTCTGATAAAAAGTCTCCAGAAAGTAGACACAGACGGAACATACCTCAACATAACAAAGGCTGTATATGACAAACCCACAACAAACATCATTCTCAATGGTGAAAAACTGAAAGCATTTCCACTAAGATCAGGAAAAAGACAAGGTTGTCCACTCTCACCACTATTATTCAACATAGTTTTAGAAGTCCTAGCCACAGCAATCAGAGAAGAAAAAGAAATAAAAGGAATACAAATTGGAAAAGTAAAAATGTCACTGTTTGCAGATGACATCATACTATACATAGATAATCCTAAAGATGCCACCAGAAAACTACTAGACCTAATAAATGAATTTGGTAATGTTGCAGAATACAATATTAATGCACAGAAATCTCTTGCATTCCTATACACTAACAATGAAAGATCAGAAAGAGAAATCAAGGAAACAATCCTATTCACCATTGCAACAAAAAGAATAAAATACCTAGGAATAAACCTACCTAAGGGGGTAAAAGACCTGTACTCAGAAAACTACAAGACATGGATGAAAGAAATCAAAGATGACACAAAGAGATGGAGAGATATACCATGTTCATGGATTGGAAGAATCAATATTGTGAAAATTATTATACTACCCAAAGCAATCTACAGATTCAGTGCAATCCCTATCAAATTACCAATGGCATTTTTTACGGAACTAGAACAAAATTCTTAAAATTTGTTTGGAGGCACAAAAGACCCCGAATAGCGAAAGCAGTCTTGAGGGAAAAAAACGGAGCTGGAGGAATCAGACTACCTCACTTCAGACTATAATACAAAGCTACAGTAATCAAGACAGTATGGTACTGGCACAAAAACAGAAATATAGATCAATGGAAAGGATAGAATGCCCAGAGATAAACCCACACACCTATGGTAAACTAAACTTTGACTAGGAGGCAAGTATATACAATGGAGAAATGACAGTCTCTCCAATAAGTGGTGCTGGGAAAACTGGGCAGCTACATGTAAAAGAATGAAAGTAGAACACTCCCTGACACCATACACAAAAATAAACTCAAAATGGATTAAAGACCTAAATGTAAGACTGGACACTATAAAGCTCTTAGAGGAAAACATAGGAAGAACACTCTGACATAAATCACAACAAGATCCTTTTGACCCACCTCCTAGAGTAATGGAAATAAAAACAAAAATAAACAAATGGGACCTAATGAAACTTAAAAGCTTTTGCATAGCAAAGGAAACTATAAACAAGATGAAAAGACAACCCTCAGAATGGGAGAAAATATTTGCGAATGACTCAATGGACAAAGGATTAATCTTCAAAATATATAAAGAGCTTATGCAGCTCAATATTAAAAAACAAACAACCCAATCCAAAAATGAGAAGACCTAAATAGACATTTCTCCAAAGAAGACATACAGATGGCCAAGAAGCACATGAAAAAGAAGCTTAACATCACTATTTATTAGAGAAATGCAAATCAAAACTAAAATGAGGTATCACCTCACACCAGTTAGACTGGGCATCATCAGAAAATCTACACACCACAAATGCTTGGAGAGGGTGTGGATAAAAGGGAACCCTCTTCCACAGTTGGTGGGAAAGTAAATTGATACAGCCACTATGAAAACTGTATAGAGGTTCCTTAAAAAACTAAAAATAGAATTACCATATGACCCAGCAATTGCACTACTGGGCATATGCCCAGAGAAAACCATAATTCAAAAGACACATGCACCCCAATATTCATTGCAACACTATTTACAATTGCCAGGTCATGGAAGTAACCTAAATGTCCATTGACAGATGAATGGATAAAGTGGATGTGGTGCATATATACAATGGAATACTACTCAGCCATAAAAGGAATGAAATTGTGCCATTTGCAGAGATGTGGATGGACCTAGATACTGTTATACAGAGTGAAGTAAGTCAGAAAGAGAAAAACAAATATTGTATATTAACACATATTTGTGGAATCTAGAAAAATGGTACAGGTGAACCGGTTTGCAAGGCAGAAATAGAGACACAGATGTAGAGAACAAGTGTATGGACACCAAGGAGGAAAAGGGAGGGGTGGCTGGTGGTGGTGGTGGTATGAACTGGGAGATTGGGATTGACATATATAAACTAATATGTATAAAATAGATAACTAATTAAAAAAATGGTAAAAAAAAAAGAAAGGACATATGGTAAGCAGTGACTGATTAAATTTGGCTTGGTATCTTTATTCATTAATGAATGTGTGTCTGGATTAATTTGCATATGAGTATTTATTAATACTTGAGCTGTTTTTTAACTCTAGACACTACCAAATAGAAGAGGAAAAATTTTCCTTGGTTACATAAGGATAATGATAATTATTTGATTTTTTAACATATTTTTAATATTTTGTACAAAATTCCTTGGTACAATATTATGCATGTCAGTACTATGAACTGGTTTACTTTTAATATTGCTTTTATATTAAATTCTATTATGTATATGTTCAGTGTTCTATTCCTAATGTTTTATTACTATTTTATTCTTATTTTATTTGCATCAAGCTTAAACCTTTTGCAAATAAAGTCAAAATTTTATTATTGTGTTTGGCCAACACCCAATTAAAAAACTAGCTTATTGGGGAAAAAGACTCAATTTTTGCCTGTTTTTTTTGTTGGATTACATTTTATTAGGAATAGTTAGCATGTGCCTAATGAAGGGAGCTATCCAAGAATAAGTGCAGAAATTTTGGAAACAGTTCCTGGTTTAATTGATGCTTATTAGCAAAACTTTGTGGGTAAGATTATATGCAAGTACTGTGTGAAAAAGAGTAGATTTAAGCCTGTAATGTTGACATAATTATTAAGAGTACTTCTTTTTATTCTCAAAAATTTCTATTTGTACAATAAATTGCACAGCCTTTCTAGCCATGGTCCAAAGGAGGATAGAGTTCAGATGGAGGAGAATCAGTTTTTAAGCTCCCTTTAGCTTATGTCAAGAGACGAGTAATGTGCATCTAAAACCAAGTACATTCCCATGCTCTGAAGTATCTCTTTTCTTCATGCTGTGCATTTTTCCTTAGTGGGGTATTAACATTATCATGCAACTTGTATTCATACAGTCTTTGCCCCCTACACTGCGAGACATCTGTACTGGTCACAGGACCTCTCCTGGCCATCAGTGTGACAGGTGTGGAGTAGCCAGAGAGGGGTATGAATTGTGTTGAAACAGGAGACCAAGCACTTGAGATAATACAATCTTGTCCAAAGTGTGAGCAGAAAGCAATAAATTGGTTTCCAAGCAACAAAAATACCACAGACATGTATAAGGCTATCTAAATGGTAAGAAGAGGGAGCTTGGGTCTGCAACTGTTTTCTTTGGAGTTAAACAACAGCCCACAAGTGAGGGACAGGGAGATACTTCCAAAGGTGAGGAGAGCAAATCTAGGAAGAGCAGTATTTCCTATTATCTATTTAAAGATTGTAAGTAATGTTCATTCAGTACATTGAAGCTATGAAAAAAGTATGCAGAATGCTCATTGAACTCAGACAACCAGATTAGAGGCTAATATCCAGAGGGGAAAATTAGAAAAAAAAAGGCCATGGAAAAGAACAATTATATACAATACGATATTATTGAGGACTAGAGTGGAAATAAATGATAAGGACCCTTGATAGCCTGTATACTGAGTTTTAAAAAGACAATCATTAAGAAATAATTTCTTTTCTCAGAGGGAAAAGTATAAAATTACAAACTAAGAAACATTTCGCTTCACTATTTTATTTCACGAATGAGTTTGTTAGTACTGGACACCATTTGAGTAAGTGACTGGGGATAATTAAAAATAGACTGTGCAGCAACGACCCATGTTCCCAGGGGGGAAGAATCAAGGAAAATAAATTCTGTGTGCTTTACACACTTGCCTAAGTATTTAATATTACCATAAATAAAACAGTTGGCTTTGCAGTAATATGAGCAAAGCCAAATGCTTAAAAAAATGTTAACTGTATCTGCATGGTGTTAAGTAACCAGTGTAAACTGATTCATAAACCTAAGGAAGAAAGTGGTTAACATCTAACACTGGTGTTAAAAAAAAAAAAAGAAGTCGTAAACTAGCTAACCAAACTTCAAACTTTTCCACGTCCCATTTATTTGAAGTGAAAGCAGGTACCGGACTAGGTTTTAAAAGACAGTTGACTATTTAAAAATTTGCTTTTGAAAAAATGGGATCAATAAACTAAATATTTTCAATTAATGCAAAGTGCAAGAAAAAGAACAAAAAGAACCTTTCTCGAATTCCACTCCACACGAACACTGAATTTTCTCCAGAAATCACCTGTAGACTTCATGAAAATCATTCCTTCATTTAGGAAATCCCCCACTTTGTTAACAGTGTGAGAAGGTAAATTTAAAGCACTTTTTTTTTTTTTTTTGCGGTACACGAACCTCTCCCTGCTGTGGCCTCTCCCGTTGCGGAGCACAGGCTCCGGACGCGCAGGCTCAGCGGCCATGGCTCACGGGCCCAGCCGCTCCGCGGCATGTGGGATCCTCCAGGACCGGGGCACGAACCCGTGTCCCCTGCATCGGCAGGCGGACTGTCAACCACTGCGCCACCAGGGAAGCCCCTAAAGCACTTTTGACTGGGAAAATTTTATCATCATAAAAATGTTTAATTTCCCCGAGCATGAAATATTCTCCCTCCAAGGAATGTATCTGTTAATGGCATGCTATGATTAATTAATTGGTTCTGGGAACTATTATAACATATTCGTCACTTTCATATTACTGTTCCCAAGAGTGGCAAATAAGTAAGACAGTGATTGCATTTCTACATGTCCACCCATTTCCTGCCAAGACGTTTTGCTGAGATGTGGCTTCTGTGCAGTTTCCCACAGTGTGCTTCTAGGCCAACTTAGGTCAAGCTTTGTTGGTTTAATGCTTAAAAGTGACTCATGTTCTAGCAGGAAATCTTTCCCTCTCATTACTTTTCTGTGATATTATAGACAACCCATGTCCCTTGAGGGCATGATAATTGATCCCAGCAGGGTTATTTACAGTGACACCATCGCAAACGGGGGTTGCCAAAGGGGAGGCTTCTTCAATGTCAATTTTAACCCAGCAGCGATTTCTGCAGTCATAAATAATTCTGTCTATTTCATCTCTAGTCAGGTAACTGCTGTCAAATTAAAGAGATGTTGAGAACTCACAGCACAGTTTTGCTTTTTCATTATTACATCTGCAATTTGATTGGTGTGATATATTTTCTTGCATGAATGAGCATCAATTAAAGGAGATGGACATTTATAGGAAATTTATTCAAAACAGAGAGTCTTTTGATATTTTATATGTCAACCATCTGAATTCATATCACAATGATATTTGGAGAATATAAGAATGTAGTTTAAGTAACAGTATCTTAAATGTAACAAAATTATTTTCTTAAAATATTGAAACATGGCTTTCATTGATATCATATGCCCATTAAAATGTTGAATCATGTAAATATAATGGTACTAAGAAT
The DNA here is from genome assembly GCA_004363435.1 of Platanista minor. Taxonomy (NCBI): domain Eukaryota; kingdom Metazoa; phylum Chordata; class Mammalia; order Artiodactyla; family Platanistidae; genus Platanista; species Platanista minor. Next base: position 18,558 of record RJWK010017861.1, on the reverse strand, counting down.
AAACATGTCAACCGTTTCACTTAAATTATTTAATTCAAACTTCCTAATAACCTATGAATAAAATATAAATGGGTAAAATTTTATATTATATAACAATTTTATATATGAACAAAATTGTTATATAACTGATTCTCAGAGATAGAAGTAATTTTCCCAAATTCACATATTTATGAAGTCTATTATCTGCATTACCTGACACAAAATGTAACATACTTTTCTCTATGACATGTTGGTTCTTCATATTCACAAGGTATTGAAGGACACTGAGTGAAGGCCAATGGTCTTTGTCTGCATTTTAAGAACCAAAGTGACTGTCACTTTGTTTTCAGACCTATCCTGAGATCAAATGAAATGCTCTAATCAGTTTTCAGCATGATGGATATTCAAATCCATGAAGCAAATCATATGACCTCGACATCTCCTCTTTTCCATTTTTAATAGTTATTGCTGAAGTTAGAGTCAGGGCTGAAATTCTCAGTTCCTGACAGTGTGCTTAATCTACTCCAGCTTCTCAGCTGTCTTCTTCATGGGCAGTTCCCCAAATTTAAAAACATAGATTAGGTATCACCTGATTATTTCTCAAAAATTACTGATTTTTTTAGTGAGGACTTCTATGATTGGGACGTTCATGATTTAATTATTTTCCATTCAGTCTGCATTTTTGACTCATTGATTCAGCCAAACCACACAAACCTTCATCTTTTTGATATTTTATGTCTCATAATGCATATCTTTCATGTGCAAAAAGTAGCAATAATATCTGTTCGTAAACCGTGGGTATATGAAATTCAGACCATAATTCTCTAAAAATAAGCTTAAAATGTAGGAGCTTTTTAACTAGCATATTCATATTTTAGTGAATAAGTACAAATACAAAAATTTTAAATGCTGCTAAAATGTAAATATTTAACATCAATTTGTTTTTGTTTTTCAGTTTATTAGACAATGTTTGCTAGTTGATAAACTTATTTTTCACTTACTAATAAGAAATGAATTGGATCCTAGAGATTAACATACCCTCACCTTTTTGGACAAGATTCTTTAGGCACATACACCACCAGAAATGTACCTATGCGATCATTTTCCATTTTATATGATTGATCTTAATAAAGAAACATTTTTCTCCTAATGTGTTTTTATTGATTTACTTACCTTGATTTGAGTTGGAAGATGATATTTACAAGTCATATTTTTAAAAAATTTAGGTTGGAATAAAATGCAAACAGTGGCTGTGTTAGTATCTATTTGATTCTTTGAATTTTGTGTTAAACAGGGTTTGGTATTGTGGGAAATTAAATTTAACTATGTTACCAGTTTAAATGAAAGATGGAATCAATATCAGTTTGGATCCATTTAGCTTCTTTTCAATCCTGCTAGCTACCATCAGCTAAACAAAACAGGGTAAAAAATATCTTAAATTATTATAAAAAAGGAATTGTAGCTAAAATGTATAATATCTAACTCTTCCAGAGAATTCCATATGGGAAAATTCCAAATATAATTGGAATATTAATTTATAGTTAATTAAAATAATAAAACCTAGCTCATATGTAACTGTGTAGGTGTAAATTAAAGTGCTTTGATTTGAAAGTACTGCCCCCAGGAGAATGAGCTATTAGTAATTAATAACTTGCTTCTATTCATTGTCAACATGTTGCAAATAAATACTGTTCATAGGCACTTTGGATCTACTAATCTAGGGTAAGACATTGTCCTTGCACTAACGGACATTTAATAAATCTAAATGTAGGTAAACTGCAATTAAATGAATAGACCTAACAAAGAATATTCTTATTATACATCACTCCTTCCCATTAAAGTAGAAACTAGAGTCTAATCAATTTTGCTGACTTTAATTGCTAGACTGTTCGTGTAGGTTCTGATCAAAATTTCAAAGAACTAATATTTTGTCACCAATGAAATGAAATGTGGTTAACATAGAAAAAGGAAAAAAAAACCCTCAAAACCCTAAACAAAACTAAATGTTGTTGATTAATCCATATATCGTGGATTACAATTGCTATTATTCCAATAGACTAATATATTTATTTCTACCTCTTCCTTCCAGGTATGGATATTAACTATCACCTGTGTGTCTATGCATTTTTCCATGCAACAAAAGTTATGATTCATGAATAGTGACAAGTGACATTAATTTTATTATTTAAGAAACTTCTTAACATGATGAAGGAAAAAAAAATAGATCTGTAAATGATGGGTCATAATCCAAGCACAAATAATAAATTATGAAAAAAGTGTCCTATAAAGAATATTTTAAAGTCAAACCCATACATGCCTGTATGGTCACAAAGATCTCATTTAGAGTGGAAATCATTTCTTTCACAGTCTTATTCAAACATTCTATTCAAAAATTTTTGAAAGATAAAACATATTGGTTGTCACAATTTCACATGAAAAATCAATGCAAAAATTTTAAAAATAGTGGTTTCAAGAATATTGTTTTGTATTCAAAATGTGAAAAAGGTATCTTTGAGGTGCTTTTTAATCTGGAGAAATTTCCACAGCCTGCATATGATATTAGTTAGTTGTTTAATGAGTTGATAAATCAATAGCACCAAAAAAATTATTTCTCCTTCAATTCAAAATTGAAGTCAGAATTTCCATGGTGTGTAAGCAAAATGGAAAGGAAGTTTAGAGAAGTGCTTCTAAATGAACTTTCTAAATGTCTGAGTCCAAAAGATGGCTAGTGTACATATCGTAAAACTACTACATTTTTTGGACCAATCCAAAATTTTTACTTCTGAATGATCACATATATCAAATAGGGATAATAATACCTCCCACACTTAACTCCAGATATTTTCATATGAATGCCATAAGAATATGCAACTAAGAAGCTTTTAAAAATATAATGTGAAAGTAAAGGCACAGAATTATTTTAAATATAAGATTTTTCCCCTACTATAAAAGCTAAGGATCTGTACCAAGAAGGTATTTGTTTTCTCAAAGAAAAAGATATTCATGTAAAAATGACCAAAAGAAGAGTAACTTGAAAGAAAATTTGAAAATGACTTACAAAATTTGGTAAGCATACTTAGAAAATTTGGGGCCTTTTATCCCCCTGTCTTTAGTTACCATTTTAGTGATCATTTAAATAGAATTTTACTGAAGTCAATTCATTATACTCTCAGAGTTCAGATTTATGTTTTATTAAAGAGATAACACATGTAAATTATATAGCCCTCTGCCTACCATATGTTAATAATGCAATACTAATTAACTGAAAACTGTATTTATAGTAGTCATAATACTATAACCAATTTCTCACACTAAATTGCTTCCATTTAGAGGCATGAAACAACCTTTCAAATGATGCATTTTTAAGAGAGTCATTTCAAAACACCTCTTCTAATGATCCTATTTGCTTTTTGAGTCTAATTATATTTCACTTGTTCTTCAAAAGTGATTGGAACATTGAAACATCCTGAATAAAAAAGTACCTTTAGCTGCACACAAAATGTTTTCTAAAGTTCTGCCTGATATCTTAACTAGAGTTCAGTGCATACATCATTGCCTTAATGTCTGAAACAAATTGATCTAAGTAATATTAATTACTTGCTCTTGGCAGGGGAAACATGCATAGGGTGGGGTAGTAAATCTTACATTTAAGCATTTGAATTAAACAGAACAACCCAATAAGTTCTTTTGCTGCAAACGCTGTGCTGTACCTTCCTGCAATATTTACGGTCAAATACATTACCTGCCAATTTTACTGCCTTGAAAAATATCAAATGGTAAACTGCACTGGCTATTTTTTAATGTAGTTTAAAAAATCTTGCTTGACTTTGCTTTTGTTTTGTTTTTAACATCTTTATTGGAGTATAATTGTTTTACAGGGGTGTGTTACTTTCTGCTGTATATCAAAGTGAATCAGCTATACATATACAAATATCCCGATATCCCCTCCCTCCTGCGTCTCCTTCCCATCCTCCATATCCCACCTCTCTACGTGGTCACAAAGCACCGAACTGATCTCCCTGGGCTATGCGGCTGCTTCCCACTAGCTATCTATTTTATATTTGACAGTGTATATATGTCCATGCCACACTCTCACTTCGTCCCAGATTACCATTCCCCCTCCCCGTGTCCTCAAGTCCATTCTCTACATCTGTGTCTTTATTCCTATCCTGCCCCTAGGTTCTTCAAAACCATTTTTTTTTTTTTTTAGATTCCACATATACATGTTAACATACGGTATTTGTTTTTCCCTTTCTGACTTACTTCACTCTGTATGACAGACTCTAAGTCCATGCACTTCACCACAAATAACTCAATTTCATTTCTTTTTATGGATGAGTAATATTCCATTGTATGTATGTGCCACATCTTCTTTATCCATTCATCTGTCAATGGACACTTTGGTTGCTTCTATGTCCTGGCTATTGTAAATAGAGCTGCAGTGAACATTGTGGTACATGACTCTTTTTGAATTATGGTTTTCTCAGGGTATATGCCCAGTAGTGGGATTGCTGGGTTGTATGGTAGTTCTATTTTTAGTTTTTTAAGAAACCTCCATACTGTTCTCCATAATGGCTGTATCAATTTACATTCCCATCAACAGTGAAAGAGGGTTCCCGTTTCTCCACACCCTCACCAGCATTTCTTGTTTGTAGATATTTTGATGATGGCCATTCTGACTAGTGTGAGGTGATATCTCATTGTAGTTTTGATTTGCATTTCTCTAATGATAACTGATATTGAGCATCCTTACATGTGTTTGTTGACAATCTGTATATCTTCTTTGGAGAAATGTCTATTTAGGTCTTCTGCCCATTTTTGGATTAGGTTGTCTATTTTTTAAATATTGAGCTGCATGAGCTGCTTGTAAATATTGGAGTTTAATCCTTTGTCTGTTGCTTCATTTGCAAATATGTTCTCCCATTCTGAGGGTGGTCTTTTAATCTTGTTTATGTTTTCATTTGCTGTGCAAATGCTTTTTAATTTCATTAGGTCCCATTTGTTTATTTTTGTTTTTATTTCCATTACTCTAGGAGGTGGGTCAAAAAGGATCTTGCTGTGATTTATGTCATAGACTGTTCTGCCTAAGTTTTCCTCTGAGTTTTATAGTGTCTGGCCTTACATCTAGGTCTTTAATCCATTTTGAGTTTATTTTTGTGTACGGTGTTAGGAAGTGTTCTAATTTCATTCTTTTTCATGTAGATGTCCAGTTTTCACAGCACCACTTATTGAAAAGGCTGTCTTTTCTCCATTGTATATTCTTTTTTTTTTTTTTTTTTTTTTTT
>RJWK010017861.1:0-13194 GCA_004363435.1 Platanista minor | reverse complement strand
TCAACCACTGTGCCACCAGGGAAGCCCTATTTTGAGTTTTTTTTTGTGTACAGTGTTAGGAAGTGTTTTAATTTCATTCTTTTTCATGTAGATGTCCAGTTTTCACAGCACCACTTATTGAAAAGGCTGTCTTTTCTCCATTGTATATTCTTGCCTCCTTTATCAAAAATAAGGTGACCATATGTGCATGAGTTTATCTCTGGGCTTTCTATCCTGTTCCATTAACGTATATTTCTGTTTTTGAGCCAGTATCATACTGTCTTGATTGCTGTAGCTTGGTAGTATAGTCTGAAATCCAGGAGTCTGATTTCTCCAGCTCCATTTTTCTTTCTCAAGAATTCTTTGGCTATTCGGGGTCTTTAGTGTTTCCATAGAACTTGTGAAATTTTTTGCTCCAGTTCTGTGAAAAATGCCATTGGTAGTTTGATCGGGATTGCATTGAATCTGTAGATTGCTTTGGGCAGTATAGTAATATACACAGTGTTGATTCTTCCAATCCAAAAACATTATATATCTCCCCATCTGTCTGTATCATCTTTAATTTCTTTCATAAGTGTCTTAAAGTTTTCTGCATACAGGCCTTTTGTCTCCTTAGGTACGTTTATACGTAGGTATTTTATTCTTTTTGTTGCAGTGGTAAATGGGAGTGTTTCCTTAATTTCTCTTTCAGATTTTTCATCATTAGTGCATAGGAATGCAAGAGGTTTCTGTACATTAATTTTGTATCCTGCTACTTTGCCAAATTCATTGATTAGCTCTGGTAGTTTTCTAATAGCATCTTTAGGACTCTCTATGTATAGTGTCATGTCATCTGCAAACAGTGACAGCTTTACTTCTTCTTTTCGGATATGGATTCCTTTTATTTCTATTTCTTCTCTGATTGCTGTGGCTAAAACTTCCAAAACTATGTTGAATAGTAGTGGTGAGAGTGGGCAACCTTGTCTTGTTTCTGATCTTAGAGGAAATGTTTTCAGTTTTTCACCATTGAGAATGAAGTTGCCTGTGGGTTTGTCATATATGGCCATTATTATGTTGAGGTAAGTTCCCTCTATGACTACATTCTGGAAGGCTTTTTTTTTTTTTTTTTTTTTTTTTGCGGTACGCGGGCCTCTCACTCCCGTGGCCTCTCCCATTGCAGAGCACAGGCTCCGGATGCGCAGGCCCAGCGGCCATGGCTCACGGGCCCAGCCGCTCCACGGCATGTGGGATCCTCCCGGAATGGGGCACGAACCCGTGTCCCCTGCATCGGCAGGCGGACTCTCAACCACTGCACCACCAGGAAAGCCCCTGGAAGGCTTTTAACATAAATAGGTGTTGAAATTTGTCGAAAACTTTTTCTACAGCTATTAGAAGATCATACAGTTTTTCTCCTTCAATTTGTTAATATGGCTTATCACACTGATTTGCCTATATTGAAGAATCCTTGCATTCCTGGGATAAACCCCACTTGATCATGATGTGTGATACTTTTAATGTGCTGTTAGATTCTGTGTGCTAGTATTTTGTTGAGGACTTTCGCGTCTATGTTCATCAGTGATATTGGCCTGTAGTTTTCTTTCTTTGTGACATCTTTCTCCGGGTTTAGTATCAGGGTGGTGGTAGCCTCTCAAAATGAGTTTGGAAGTGTTCTTCCCTCTGTTTTATTTTGGAAGAGTTTGAGAAGTATAGGTGTTAGCTCTTCTCTAAATGTTTGATAGAATTCGCCTGTGAAGCCACCTGGTCCTGGGCTTTTGTTTGTTGGAAAATTTTTAATCACAGTTTCAATTTCAGTGCTTGTGATTGGTCTGTTCATATTTTCTATTTCTTCCTGATTCACTCTTGGCAGGTTATGCATTTCTAAGAATGTGTCCATTTCTTCCAAGTTGTCCATTTTATTGGCATAGAGGTGCTTGTAGTAATCTCTCATGATCTTTTGTATTTCTGCAGTGACAGCTGTTACTTCTCCTTTTTCATTTCTAATTCTATTGATTTGAGTCTTCTCCCTTTTTTTCTTGATGAGTCTGGCTAATGGTTTATCAATTTTGTTTATCTTCTCAAAGAACCAGCTTTACTTTTATTGATCTTTGCTATCGTTTCCTTCATTTCTTTTTCATTTATTTCTGATATGATCTTTATGATTTCTTTCCTTCTGCTAACTTTGGGGAATTTTGTTCTTTTTCTAATTGCTTTAGGTGTAAGGTTTGTTTATATGAGGTGTTTCTTGTTTCTTGTGGTAGGATTTTATTGCTATAAACTTCCCTCTTAGAACTGCTTTTGCTGCATCCCATATGTTTTGCGTCATCGTGTTTTCATTGTCATTTGTTTCTAGGTATTTTTTTATATCCTCTTTGATTTCTTCAGTGATCTCTTGGTTATTTAGTAGTATATTGTTTAGCCTCCATTTGCTTGTGTTTTTTACAGATTTTTTCCTGTAATTGATATCTAGTCTCATAGCATTGTGGTCAGAAAAGATACTTGATACGATTTCAATTTTCTTAAATTTACCAAGGCTTGATTTGTGACCCACAATATGAATTATCCTGGAAAATGTTCCATGAGCTCTTGAGAAGAAAGTGTATTCTGTTGTTTTTGAATGGAATGTCCTATAAATATCAATTAAGTCCATCTTGTTTAATGCATCATTTAAAGCTTTTGTTTCCTTATTTATTTTCATTTTGGATGATCTGTCCACTGGTGAAAATGGGGTTTTAAAGTCCCCTACTCTGATTGTGTTACTGTCGATTTCCCCTTTATGGCTCTTAGGCTTTGCCTTATGTATTGTGGTGCTTCTACGTTGGTTGCATAAATATTTACAATTGTTATATCTTCCTCTTGGATTGATCCCTTGATCATTATGTAATGTCCTTCTTTGTCTCTTCTAGTAGTCTTTATTTTTACTTCTATTTTGTCTGATATGAGAATTGCTACCTCAGCTTTCTTTTGATTTCCATTCTCATGGAATATCATTTTCCATCACTGCACTTTCAGTCTGTATGTGTCCCTAGTTCTGAAGTGGGTCTCTTGTAGACAGCATATGTACGGGTCTTGTTTGTGTATCCATTCAGCCAGTCTATGTCTTTTGGTTGGAGCATTTAATCCAGTTACATTTAAGGTAGTTATCTATATGTATGTTCCTATTCCCATTTTCTTAATTGTTTTGGGTTTGTTATTGTAGGTCTTTTCCTTCTCTGGTGTTTCCTGCCTAGAGAAGTTCCTTCAGCACTTGTTGTAAAGCTGGTTTAGTGGTGTGAATTCTCTTAGCTTTTGCTTATTTGTAAAGGTTTTAATTTCTCTGTCGAATCTGGATGAGATCCTTCCTGGGCAGAGTAATCTTGGTTGTAGGTTTTTCCCTTTCATCACTTTAAATATGTCCTGCCACTCTCTTCTGGCTTGCAGAGTTTCTGCTGAAAAGTGAGCTGTTAACCTTATGGGGATTCCTTTGTATGTTATTTGTTGTTTTTCCATTGCTGCTTTTAATAATTTTTCTTTGTGTTTAATATTTCATAGTTTGATTAATATGTGCCTTGGCGTGTTTCTCCTTGGATTTATCCTGTATGGGACTCTTTGTTCTTCCTGGACTTGAATCACTCTTTCCTTTCCCATATTAGTGAAGTTTTCAACTATAATCTCTTCAGATATTTTCTCAGTCCCTTTCTTTTTCTCTTCTTCTTCTGGGATCCTTATTATTCAGATGTTGTTGCATTTACTGTTGTCTGAGAGGTCTCTGAGACTCTGTCAATTCTTTTCATTCTTTTTTCTTTATTCTGCTCTGCATATTTATTTCCACTATTTTATCTTCCACCTCAGTTATCCATTTTTCTGTCTCAGTTATTCTGCTATTGATTCCTTCTAGAGAATTTTTCATTTCATTTATTGTTTGGTTCATCATTGTTTGTTTATTATTTAATTGTTCTAGGTCCTTGTTAAACGTTTCTTGTATTTTCTCCATTCTGTTTCCAAGATATTTTATGGTCTTTACTACCATTACTCTGAATTCATTTTCAGGTAGACTGCCTATTTCCTCTTCATTTGTTTGGTCTGGTGGGTTTTTATTTTGCTCTTTCACATGCTGTGTGTTTCTCTGTCTACTCATTCTGCTTAACTAATCTGTTTGGGGTCTCTTTCTGGCAGGCTGCTGGTTCGTAGTTCCTGTTGTTTTTGGTGTCTGCCCCCAGTGGCTAAGTTTGGTTCAGTGGGTTGTGTAAGCTTCCTGGTGGAGACGACTGGAGCTGGTGCCTGTGTTCTGGTGGACAAGGCTGCATCTTGTCTTTCTGGTTGGCAGGACTGCATCCGGTGGTGTGTTTTTGGGTGTCTGTGAACTTATTATGATTTTAGGCAGCCTCTCTGCTAATGGGTGAGGTTGTGTTCCTGTCTTGCTAGTTGTTTGGCATGGATTGTCCAGCACTGTAGCTTGCTGGTCATTGAGTGGAGCTGGGTCTTAGAGCTGAGATGGAGCTCTCTGGGAGATCTTTCTCTGTTTGATATTATGTGGAGCCCGGAAGTCTCTGGTGGACCAATGTCCTGATCTCGGCTCTCCCACTTCATAGGCACAGCCTGACACCCAGCTGGAGCACCAAAACCCTGCCAGCCACATGGCTAAGAAGAAAAGGGAGAGAGAGAAAAAAAAGAATGATAGAAAAAATAATAAAATGAAATATAGTTATTAAAATTGAAAAAATATATTATTAAAAATAAAAAATTAAAGTCTTAAAAAAAAAAGAAAGAAAGAAAGAAGAGAGAAACCAAACCAATAAACAAATCCACCATTGATAACAAGCACTGAAAACTATACTAAAAAAAAAAAAAAGAAAAGAAAAGAAAACGTAGACAGAACCCTAGGACTAATGGTAAAAGCACAGCTATACAGACAAAATTACAGAAAGAAGCATACACATACACACTTGCAAAAAGGGAAAAAGGAAAATAAATCTATATAAAAAAAGAGAGGAAGAGAGCAACCAAATCAGTCAACAAATCTACCAATGATAATAAACTCTAAATACTAAACTAAGATACATATAAAACCAGAAAGAAATTAGAATCAGAAAGCAAACCCCAAGTCTACAGTTGCTCGCAAAGTCTACAGCCTCAATTTTGGGATGATTCGTTGTCTATTCAGGTATTCCAGTGATGCAGGGTACACCAAGTTGATTGTGAAGATTTAATCTGCTGCTCCTGAGGCTGCTGGGAGAAATTTCCCTTTCTTTTCTTTGTTTGCACAGCTCCTGGGGTTCAGCTTTGAATTTGGCCCTACCTTTGTGTGTAGGTCACCTGAGGGCATCTGTTCCCTGACCAGACAGGATGGGATAAAAGTAACAGCTAATTAGGGGCTCTGGCTCACTCAGTCCAGGTGGAGGGAAGGGTAAGGAATGTAGGCGAGCCCATGGTGGCAGAGGCTGGCCTAACGTTGCATCATCCTGAGGTGCACCGTGTGTCCTCCCGGGGAAGTTGTCCCTGGATCACGGGACCCTGGCAGTGGTGGGCTGCACAGGCACTCGGGAGAGGCACTGTGGATAGTGGCCTGTGCTTGCCCACAGGCTTCTTGGCGGCTGCAGCAGAGGCCTTAGCATTTCGTGCCCATCTCTGATGTCCACACTAATTTCTGTGGCTTGTGCCAGTCTCTGTAGCTCCTTTAGGTGGTGCTCTGAATCTGCTTTCCTTGTGCACCCTGGAACAATGGTCTCTTGCCTCTTAGTTCCAGGATTTTTCCCAGCCTCCCTCCTGGCTAGCTGTGGCATTCTAGCCCCCTTCAGGCTGTGTTCACGCAGCCAACCCCAGTCATCTCCCTGGGATCTGACCTCTGAAGCCCAAGCCTGAGCTCCCAGCTCCCCCCCAACCCCTGGTGGGTGAGCAGACAAGCGTCTCAGGCTTGTGAATGCTGGTCGGCACTGATCCTCTGTGCGGGAATCTCTCTGCTTTGCCCTCTGTACCCCTGTTTCTGTGCTCTCCTCAGTGGCTCTGAAACTTCCCCCCACCACCCCTCTCTCCACGAGTGAAAGGGCTTCCTAGTGTGTGGAAACTTTCCTCCTTCACATCTCCCTCCCAGAGGTGCAAGTCCTGTCCCTATTCTTTTGTCTCTGTTTTTTTCTTTTTTCTTTCGACCTACCCATGTAAGTGGTGAGTTTCTTGCCTTTTGGGAAGTCTGAGGTCTTCTGCCAGTGTTCAGTAGTTGTTGTGTAAGAGTCGTTCCACATGTAGATGTATTTCTGATGTATCTGTGGGGAGGAAGGTGATCTCCACGTCTTACTCCTCTGCCATCTTGAAGGTCTCTCCTCGTTTTTTCCTATTTACAAGGGAGAAGTCGGTATTGATGAAGAGTATACATGGTTAATGATCATGCAAGTGACAGGTGCTAGATTTTGAGTTTAGATCCAGGGCATTCGAAGTCTATATTTTACTCTCCTTAAACTACTCCATGCTCTATATAATGAACATAAGACCTCTAAGACTGTATTTAACTTCGTATGGTGTCCCTCATCATATTCATATGCAAAAATGTAGATTAGTCAGGTAGCATAACTCTCAGATTTATATTATTCTTTCAGTTATGCCAGGTTTGAAAACCATTTACTTTACAGAGATTCTAAATTTCTGCTTTCAAATGTACTTTATGGCTAGCCAGGGAAACAAAACAGAACAATAGAGAATCAAATGCACAAATTTTCACAAACTTAAGACAAGCAGATATGTTGAAACCATAGAATCTTTTGATAAGAATTATCAGTCAAGTTTGAATCAACCAGGCAGAACCCCTAGATGATGTGTTACAGATATATAGATACGTCAGATTTATTACATGGATTTTTTTTTTTCCAACAAGGGTATAGGACTGAATACAACTTTTGTGAGGCTATTGTTTTAGTGCAGGGCATGCAGTTCATAAGGAAACATGGGTATAAGTATGGAAAGTGAGGAAAAATGGTAACCCATAAGAGTGGAACCCACAAGAAGGGATTAAACAGGAATCAATCTCTCATTGCCTCCAAGGCCACTACTTCAGTGGAAGTATCCTTCAGGACAACATGGTGTCCTTCCTCATGAAGCTGGACCAAGATTCAAGAAATTGAAGTGGGAGATTCTGGAGGAGATGGAGGACCTGTGGTGGTCCCTGCTGCCTACAACAACCAAGTGGGCCAGCAGATAAATGACAACATCATGTGTTAGTTGCAACAGACCCTCACACCCTGCACACACCTTCCAGTACAAACAGAAGGCTGCTGCTTTGCTTGTGCCTTAAAATTCTCATACAACATATCTCCTGTGACCTATCTCCCACATTAACCTGGGTTCATGAAAGAAGAGAATTCTAGGGAATTTAGTTTTCTGAACTGACACAAAGCAAATCCACATCAAAAGAGATTTTAAGCATTGCATAAGTCAAACATTTAGATGCTTTAAAATAAACACCAGAATACAATAACTTCTTTTTCTTAACTGCAGTGGCCTTCATTTCCACTCAGTTCATTTTTTAGTCATGAAATTAATTTATGCTCATCATCATCCCAAACTGCTTCTCCTATGAAATCACAAACCACAATATTCTCCCTTTATTTCTTCCAACTCATATAATACTCATATCTCCATTACATCTATTATCACTTTTTATTGAATATCTTTAGTTTTTGTGGAATGTCACTTTGAAATATTCTGTTTATGTTATCACTCTTTCCAGATTTAAAATATAGTAATGCAAGTCAGATCAGGATGACAAATACCTGGACATAGGTATGCAAATGTGTATGTGTTAGAGGTGATGTGTCATGTGTGTGTTTGAGAGTGAGAGAAAATTTCATAATGATGCCTGCTACAGTCAGCCAAGATATTATATTCATATGGTATATAAGTTACACTATAACATAACTTGTGGGCTGTTGTTTGCCATGATTAAAAAAGACAGAATGTTACTAAATTTTTAATCAAACTTTCAATAATTTGTATAACTTCTTGTTGAAGAAATAAAAATATTTTTCTTTACACCTAACCAAACCTCCTTGCCTCAAAGAAAAAATAGTTCCCCCAACCCATAAACTGAAGTAGATGGGAATCAAAAGAGAAAGAAGAGTGGAGGGGAGAAAATAGGAAGTAACAGTTGCATAGAAAGAATATGGAGATTAAAAAAAAAAAATTCTAGAGAAGATTTAATCCACTCAGAGAAATTAAAGCTAATCTTCTTTGGGGTTTTTTTGGTTTCTTTAAATGAATTTTTATTGGAATATTGTTGCTTTACAATGTTGTGTTAGCCTCCATTGCACAACAAAGTGAATCAGCCATGCACATACAGATAACCCCTCTCTTTTGGACTCCCCTCCCATTTAGGCTACCACAGTGCATCAGGTAGAGTTCTCTGTGCTATATAGTATACATTTTATGGCTATTTTATACATAGTATCAATAATGTATATGTGTCAAACCCAGTCCCCCAATTCCTCCCACCCCACCCCTTTCCACCTTGGTATCCATACATTTGTTCTCTACGTCTGTGTCTCTATTTCTGCTTTGCAAATAAGATCATCTATACCATTTTTCTAGATTCCATATATATGCGTTATTATACGATATTTGCTTTTCTCTTTCTGACTTACTTCACTCTGTATGACACTCTCTAGGTCCATCCACATGTTTACAAATGATCCGATTTCATTCCTTTCTATGGCTGAGCTGACTGAGTAATATTCCATTGTATATATGTACCACATCTTCTTTATCCATTCTTCTCATGATGGACATTTAGGTTGTTCCCATGTCTTGGCTACTGTAAACAGTGATGCAATGAACACTGGGATGCACATATTTTTTCGAATTATGCTTTTCTGTGGATATATGCCCAGGAGTTTGTTTGCTGGATCATATGGTAGCTCTATTTTTGTTTTTTTTTTTTGCTTTTTAAAAGTCTTTTTAATTCGAGTATAATTGCTTTGCAGTGTTGTGTTAGTTTCTGCTGTGCAATGAAGTGAATCAGCTATACGTATACATTTATCCCCTCCTTCTTGTGCCTCCCTCCCCACCACCAGTAGTTTTTCCACTTTAGAGCAAGTCCTCTTCCAAATTAAATAATATAATGTTACCAAACCAAACTTGAGTCTACTCACCTGCACGCAGTAAAGTCAACCTATTGACACCAGGTTGTAGTGAAGGAAAGTGCAGTGCTTATTGTAAGACGCCATACAAGGATTCTGGGATAGCTAACACTCAAAAAGTTTGAACTCCCTGATCGGTTTCAGCAAAGCATTTTTAAAGGCAAGGTTCAGGAGGGGTGTCCCAGAGTATGTGATCAGCTCATATGTAATTCTCTGATTGTTGATAGTGAAGTAACAGGGCAGTGTCACAGGGGTTAACATTATCAATCCTTAGGCACTGGTAGGTCTGGGGTTACTCCTCGTGGTCATCAACTAGTTAATTTCTTCTGTCTGGTTGGGGTTTTAGCATCTGTAAAACAAGTCAGGAAATGTGCATCAGACACTATTATCTGTGTACTACAGAGAGGAGCTATAGCAGAGGATATGGAGGACGGGTCTGTCCCAGGAAGGCCCCCTAAGGTCCTGCTCAGTTACAGTAACACTAAATGTCAAATAGTGGTAAAGCTGCTGCTATAAATATCCATAGAACACTATGAGTTCAGAAAGACCACTGCTATAAATATCCATAGAACACTATGAGTTCAGAAAGACCACTGGGGTTCATCTTAATGTGTAAGTTCCTGGAGAAAAAGGAAAACACACACACACAAAAAAACCCAAAACAACAACTAATAGGAAAGTTAATTTATGTTTGAAACTAACCAGTGCTCTAAAAAATCAAGTTGTTCTCTTAGATTTCTTTAGAGTCTGCTATATTTACGACTTTTCTCAGAATGGTGTTTATTGTTCGGAAAATAAATGAAAGGTGTTGACATCTGGCACTTCTCTAACCATGCCTGCTGTCAGATCAGAACAGTTATAGTAAATGACTTGGAAGGGCTTGTCGTTTTATTTAAACTTGCTAGTTTCAACAACATGTCAAATTTTTAGACTGTCACTACCCTTTCACAAATTTGAAATAGAATTATTGAAAATATTTAAGAAGTTAGATTTTTGTAAGTTATAATACAAAGCTTGCTACATTTAAGCAGAAATAATTATTCAATTACTTGTGACAAATGATAAGGGAGTACTTAGGAAGAACAAATTGATTCCCAGAGGTTAAGATGACTTTGCTAAGAATGAGACATGTAATGTAACATTTCCTTTCTGGGTAAATTTACTCTCAGACTATCACTTAAGAAAATGTGATAATAATTTAACTAAACATTTCATGATATTCTTTTTAACAAAGTGAAAAAGTATGGACTGAAGCATTATTAAATGTGGTGTATACAGACCTACATGTGTAATTTACACAAACACTATTGATTATTGTTTCTGCCATCCTGGAAAAAAAGCTTACTGGCATGCAGCAGAACCAAATAATTATTTTGCAAAGTCAATCAATATTTATTCCAATAATTTTGATAAAGATGTACAAGGAGGTAATTAAGCTTGGGGATAAATAACACTCAGCAATAAAGCTGATATGCTATTTGAAATAAATAATTTTTATAATGTCCCAAATGGGATGGGTTAAAAGAATAAAGTGAATTATCACAGTGGTTACTGTAAATTCTGCAAAGGGCATTATAAAAGAGATACTGGATTAAGTATAATCTCAATACCAAAAGTGAAGAAGAAGCAAAGTAGATGGAAGAATGGGGCTAAATATTAGTCTAAAATTACAATTAAGATTTAGTCTGGACATACATAAGAATGAGAATCAAGAAACGCTGAGATAGCCACAGACAAAACCAACAAGTAGAGCAGATTTGACAGGAAGGATTGAACATGGGTAAAATGCAATCCAGTTCATATGAATATGTCCAGTTTCTGCAATGTTAAATATTTAATCAGAGTTTATATACTTCATGGCTGCTGGTACAAAACAATGTATCCCAATGTCTGGAATAAGTATGAGAAATAGAAGGATGTAATATTGAAACTTCCACATTAGACGTAAATGATAGTAGCTAACAGAATATGGCTTGATTCCTGAGACTACAACCAATGTTTTCTTTTTTTTCCAATGTTTTCTTTATCAGCCCTTTCACACAGCCACAAATTGCAGAGTTCCTATTGTCATATGCAATTAGTGACTTAGACAGACAGTATGGTGCATGGCTGTGATTCTTCAGTGGAGGTCTGTGTATCTATCAAGCAGCAAAATAGAATGTTAATGGAACACTGACTTCAAGGACAAATATATTGGGTCATTCTGTGCTCAGATATTTACTCAAAGACTATGGAAGTAATATGGAATAAAATATTACTCAAAGAGGACTTCCCTGGTGGCGCAGTGGTTGAGAGTCCGGCTGCCGATGAAGGGGACACGGGTTCGTGCCCCGGTCCGGGAAGATCCCACATGCCGCGGAGAGGCTGGGCCCGTGAGCCATGGCCGCTGAGCTTGCGCGTCCGGAGCCTGTGCTCCACAACGTGAGAGGCCACAACAGTGAGAGGCCAGCGTACCGAAAAAAAAAAAAAAAAAAAAAAAAATTAAAAAAAAATATTACTCAAAGAATCTGGTAAGAAGTAAGCAAAATAAAATGATATTCTTTTAATCTCAAACAAAAATATTTTGTATATAAAATAAGCATTTCCTGGATATTTAAGATAAAGCACATTTAGCTTTAAAAAGCAATGACAACAACAACAGCAAGCCTCACGGCAGTGATCCCAGACCAGTTATAGAAAAGGAAGACATATATAATTAGTCTCCTTTGCCACCTGGGGTACTCCAGCAGAAATATTTTAGAAGTATTTCTTCCTGGCCTTCTATGAAATTTACCCTCTTGTTATAAAATATAAATATAATTGTTGAGAAGAATCATCTTTGAAATTACCAGCAAAATAAAATTCAAACACACACCTTATATAAAAAAATACTCTTCTAGTGTATTTGTTAAACTACTTGTCAACTTTGAATAACCCTGTTAAATGCAGACTATGATTTTCAGAGGCTAGAATGTGTTCACCTATCAATTTCGCTGTGTCATATATACATGTACGTGTACTTGTGCATATGTGTCTTAATTGCTGGACTGCAATCAACTGCAGTGTCTTTAGTATGTGTGTCTTCCAGGATCTCTCCACAAGCCTCACGTTGACAGGGTCAATGCCATGTATTCAGGAGTAATAACTAATTTGAGAATGAATGAATACAAATTCACATGGAATGTAGATTCAAAGCATAACTTTGTTCAAACTCTCTTAGCCATACATACTTGCCCTTGTAACTAATCAGTTCTTCCAGACAATATTCATATTTCAATTATTTCCAGGACATGAAAGCCATAATGCCAGTATAGGAGGTGATTTCATTAATTTCTCCTCTTAGGAGTTTTAATCTCTTTCTCCTACTTTCATATGGGTTCTGTCTCTGATTTATTTTGCAAGAATTTAAGTTTGACATTCAATAATTTTATTTTCTATCTTATTCTTTTCCTAATGTGAGAATTTAATACTAAAACTTTCCCTTTATTTAGCACAGTTAGTGTATCATACAACTTTTTTACATGTATTGGTTCCTTTATCCACTATTCCCAAGTAGTTTTTTATTCCCATTATGATTTTCTCCTTGATCCATCAATTTTTGTATGTGTTTTCAATTTCCAAATATAGGGATTGCAATTTTTTAGTATTAACTTCTCCTTTAATTGAATTAAATACAGAGAAATAGTTCGTATAATTAAATGATTTGAATATTTTGGAGTGTGCTCTATTAATAATTATGACAAATGATTTGAATAATTTGGAATATGCTCTATTAATAATTATGGCAGACTTTTATATAGCACATATTACATGTCCGAAACTGTTCCAAATGACTTACACGTAATGTCGTTTAATCATCCACAGAACTATGAGAATACGGTCTCCATGTCTATGTCACATTTTACAGTACAGGTTGCTAAAAGTGAAAGAAATTGTGGAGATGAGTGGTTTTATTTTTTTTTCCCTCTTTTATTTATTTATTTATTTATTTTTAACATCTTTATTGGAGTATAATTGCTTTACAATGGTGTTAGTTTCTGCTTTATAACAAAGTGAATCAATTATACGTATACATATGTTCCCATATCTCCTCCCTCTTGCGTCTCCCTCCCTCCCACCCTCCCCATCCCACCCATCCAGGTGATCACAAAGCACTGAG
>RJWK010017860.1:0-33905 GCA_004363435.1 Platanista minor | reverse complement strand
AAGTACAAGTTAGTGCTGTACATTCATAAAATACCACATTGTATTAGGGTTCTTAAAAATAGCTATTTATTTCATTTTATTGTCTTCTTCTGTAATAGGTGAAAACTCTTTTCAACGTGAAAGAAATAAAGCTCTTCCATTATTGGTTCTGTTTGTTTGTTTTCTCTGAAGGAGCAATAATACTTTGGGAGAAATAATGGAATATTTAGCAAAATAAGGTATTTAAAGTACAGTATTTATTCACATTTTTGACTACTGCTGAATAGGTATTTTACAACTCTGGTTTATATTTGTTTACAGCCCTTGGCCATTGTTATCCCCACTTCAGACAGATACTCATATTTTCAACTGAGAGAAATTTCAATATATTTTTAGTATGTTCTCTTTCTTCCTAACAGTTAACATTTTTTTCCTCAAAAAATAAGGTATCTTAAAGACTATTATTTTTATTTATTTATTTTTTTTGTGGTACACGGGCCTCTCACTGCTGTGGCCTCTCCCATTGCGGAGCACAGGCTCCGGACGCTCAGGCTCAGCGGCCATGGCTCACGGGCCCAGCCGCTCCGCAGCATGTGGGATCTTCCTGGACCGTGGCACGAACCCGTGTCCCCGGCATCAGCAGGCGGACTCTCAACCACTGCGCCACCAGGGAAGCCCAAGACTATTATTTTTAATATTTTATTCGGATCATGGAGTATATTCCATAGAAGGAAATTTGCATAGGATAAGAATGTACTCGGTAGGAATTTCAAATAAACGTCCTATAATCCCACAATCAATATGTACCTCATCTTCTATCACAGTGCTTCAGTTTCAATAAAATTTTTAAACACATTAATGAAAGTGTAATAATTTGGCCTGTCATCTGGATATTTCATCAATGCAATGTTTTGATACTTCGATATGCCTGAATTGTTCATTTTCATGAAGCTGTTTGATATTAAATAAACATGATCTTCATATTCCATAAATCCTTAGAGCAAGGGAGTCTGGGATTGACGATCTGGTTGCAGGGAGATGAATTCTATTGGTCTACTGTCTCTCTCTGAGGCTAACATCATAACACTGAATGCCACAAAGTCTCAACCACTCACAAGCTATAACAATTTAATGTTTTCTTTGTCCTTTATTTTTTTCTTATTATTAAAATAATAGGGTATATTCAAGGCAATGTAAAAGCTTGAATCACACTGTAGTTATTTTTCACACAACTTATTTGTGCGTATTCAAAAAAACTGATAACAGCACGCAACTCACTCTAAGCTAGATACTGGTCCCTCATCCATTAGTTGAAGACAAACACAGGTTCCAATAAAACATTTAGTAAGTAGCTGGGTAATTCAGGACAGGTCTATTTCAAGCCTATTTCCTGTTTACATAAGTATCAAGTATCCTAGTCTAATTCTAATTAGCATCCTGAAATCAGCCTTAATTAATACTTATATTTTGGCTATGTAGTTGTTAATTTAAGATGACACACACTATGAACAAAAGATCTCTATAAATGGCGATCTGAAGACAATATTACAAATGAAGAAAACTGTTTCTAAGCACTACAATCTCAGAGCAAAGGAGGCTATCCAGGAGAACATCTGTTAAGTGGTAGAAATACCTTTGCTTGGTTCCTTTTTTTAAACATCTATCTTAGGTTGAACTTAAAACAAGGGTGCATGTACGTTGCATTTGTCAAATGAACATTGGAGAGTTGTATGGATTAAATTTTGAAACCACAATCAACCAGAAAAGGCACACAAATGCTGAAAAGTTGAATTTTTTGGGGTCGGTTTGGCATGGGATCCCGGCAAAGAAAAGAGTTATGTATTAAGAAAAAAGAAGTCCAAATTACTGACTTATAAATAACGTTGTTTCAAAAGAAGACAAACCAGAAATTATTCTGAGAACTTTAGTTAAAAGTATGGATGGTCTGGGCTTCCCTGGTGGCGCAGTGGTTGAGAGTCCGCCCGCCGACGCAGGGGACACGGGTTCGTGCCCGGGTCCGGGAAGATCCCACATGCCGCGGAACAGCTAGGTCTGTGAGCCATGACTGCTGAGCCTGCACGTCCGGAGCCTGTGCTCCCCAACGGGAGAGGACACAACAGTGAGAGGCCCGCGTACCACAAAAAAAAAAAAAAAAAAAAAAGTATGTACAATCAAGACTGAATTCTGGGGCCCAAAGTCTTGACCAGCCTTTTCTGGTAAGCGCTGCTCTTATTCTGCTTCTTTCAGAAAAGGAAAGAGAAGGAAAACCTCACTACCCGAGTGTTGGCTGTGTTCCAGACACTACAGTCAGAGGATGACCTGAGGAGTTGTCTCATTTAAACACCATCACCATTCTATAAATTAGACATTATTGTGCCTATTTTTGAGGTGAATCACAAAACTAAGATTCACAAAAGTTAAGTATCTTGCCCAGGCCATTCAGCTATTAAACTACTGAGACAAAATTTGAACCTAACTCTTATTTATTCCAAAGCCCATGTTCTTTGCTGTTTACACATTTTGCAGCCTCTGAAAGTTGGTCTGAATTGATAAGGCAGAGGCCGAATTCTGAGCAGAGTCAGGAGCCCATAAGAAAGTGAGGCCAGGCTACCTGGGACAGGCCTTGCTGTGGGGACAGAGAAGTGTGGGAAGTGGTGCTCCTCTGCATCCCTGTGGTGGAGACACGCTCCTGCTGCTGACCTGTGAGTGCTCTGTACTATGTACAGGAGTCACCTGTACTATGCAGGTAGGACAACCTTCATTACTGTGCACGTCACACTCAAAGCACCAATTACCATGGTATGTTAATATTAAAAGGTAAGGTAGGAGATTGGTTCAAGATGGCGGAGTAGAAGGACGTGCTCTCACTCCCTCTTGCGAGAGCACTGGGATCACAACTAGCTGAACAACCATCAACAGGAAGACACTGGAACTCACCAAAAAAGGTAACCCACATCCAAAGACAAAGGAGAAGCCACAGTGAGATGGTAGGAGGGGCACAATCACAATAAAATCAAATCCCATAACTGCTGGGTGGGTGACTCACAAACTGGAGAACACTTATACCACAGAAGTCCACCCACTGGAGTGAAGGTTCTGAGCCCCACATCAGGCTTCCCAACCTCGGGGTCCGGCAACAGGAGGAGGAATTCCTAGGGAATCAGACTTTGAAGGCTAGCAGGATTTGACTGCAAGACTTCGACAGGACTGGGGGAAACAGAGAATCCACTCTTAGAGGGCACACACAAAGTAGTGTGCACATCGGGACACAGGAGAAAGAGCAGTGACCCCATAGGAGACTGAACCAGACCTACCTGCCAGTGTTGGAGGGTCTCCTGCAGATACAGGGGGTGGCTGTGTCTCACTGTGAGGACAAGGACACTGGCAGCAGAAATTCTGGGAAGTACTCTTGGCATGAGCTCTCCCAGAGTCCGCCATTAGCCCCACCAAAGAGCCCAGGGAAGGCTCCAGTGTTGGGTCGCCTCAGGCCAAACAACCAACAAGGAGAGAACCCAGCCCCACCCATGAGCAGACAAGCGGATTAAAGTTTTACTGAGCTCTGCCCCAGCAGAGCAAAAGCCAGCTCTATCCACCACTACCCACCATTACTGAGCTCTACCCACCAGTTTCCCTCCCATCAGGAGACTTGCACAAGCCTCTTAGATAGCCTCATCCACCAGAGGGCAGACAGCAGAAGCAAGAAGAACTACAATCCTGCAGCCTGTGGAACAGAAACCACATTCACAGAAAGACAGACAAGATGAAAAGGCAGAGGGCTAAGTACAATGAAAGAACAAGATAAAACCCCAGAAAAACAACTAAATGCAGTGGAGATAGGCAACCTTCAAGAAAAAGAATTCAGAATAATGACAGTGAAGATGATCCAGGACCTCGGAAAAAGGATGGAGACAAAGATTGAGAAGATGCAAGAAATGTTTAACAAACACCTAGAAGAATTAAAGAACAAACAGAGATGAACAATCACTGAAATGAAAAATACAATAGAAGGAATAAATAGGAGAATAACTGAGGCAGAAGAACGGATAATTGACCTGGAAGACAGAATGGTAGAATTCACTTATGTGGAACAGAATAAAGAAAAAAGAATGAAAGGAAATGAAGACAGCCTAAGAGACCCCTGGGACAACATTAAACGCACCACCATTCACATTATAGGGGTCCCAGAAAGAGTAGAGAGAAAGGACCCAAGAAAATATTTGAAGAGATTATAGTCAAAACTTCCCTAACATGGGAAAGGAAATAGCCACCCAAGTCCAGGAAGTGCAGAGAGTCCCAGGCAGGATAAACCCAAGGAGAAATACACCAAGACACACAGTAATCAAATTGGCAAAAATTAAAGACAAAGAAAAATGATTTAAAGCAACAAAGTAAAAAGGAAAAATAACATACAAGGGAACTCCCATAAGGTTAACAGCTGATTTCTCAGCAGAAACTCTAGAAGCCAGAAGGGAGTGGCATGACATATTTAAAGTGATGAAAGGGAAGAACCTACAACCAAGATTACGCTAACAGGCAAGGATCTCATTCAGATCTGATGGAGAAATTAAAATCTTTACAGACAAGCAAAAGCTAAGAGAATTCATCACTACCAAACCAGCTCTACAACAAATGCTAAAGGAACTTCTCTAAGTGGGAAACATAAGAGAAGAAAAGGACCTACAAAAACAAATCCATAACAATTAAGAAAATGGTAATAGGAACATACATATCGATAATTACCTTCAACGTGAATGGATTAAATGCTTCAATCAAAAGACACAGGCTTGCTGAATGGATAGAAAAAAACACCCATATATATGCTGTCTACAACAGACCCACTTCAGACCTAGGGACACATACAGACTGAAAGTGAGGGGATGGAAAAAGATATTCCATGCAAATGGAAATCAAAAGAAAGCTGGAGTAGCAATACTCATATTAGATAAAATAGACTTTAAAATAAAGATTGTTACAAGAGACAAGGAAGGATGCTACATAATGATCAAGGGATTAATCCAAGAAGAAGATATAACAATTACAAATATATATGCACCCAAAATAGGAGCACCTCAAAACATAAGGCAACTGCCAATACCTATAAAAGAGGAAATCGACGGTAACACAATAAGAGTGGGGGACTTTAACACCTCACTTACACCAATGGAAAGATCAACCAAACAGAAAATTAATAAACAGAAGCTTTAAAAGACACAACAGATCAGACAGATTTAATTGATGCTTATAGGACATTCCATCCAAAAACAGCAGATTACACTTTCTTCTCAAGTGTGCATGGAACATTCTCCTTGGGTCACAAATTAAGCCTCAGTAAATTTAAGAAAACTGAAATTGGGCTTCCCTGGTGGCACAGTGGTTGAGAGTCCGCCTGCCGATGCAGGGGACATGGGTTCGTGCCCCGGTCCGGGAAGATCCCACGTGCCGCAGAGCGGCTGGGCCCGTGAGCCATGGCCGCTGAGCCTGCGCGTCCGGAGCCTGTGCTCTGCAATGGGAGAGGCCACAGCAGTGAGAGGCCCGTGTACCGCAAAAAAACAGAAAACTGAAATTATATCAAGCACCTTTTCTGACCACAACGCTATGAGATTAGAAATCAATTACAGGTAAAAAACCGTAAAAAACACAAACACATGGAGGCTAAACAATACATTACTAAATAACCAAGAGATCACTGATGAAATCAAAGAGGAAATCAAAAAATACCTAGAGACAAATGACAATGAAAACATGATGATCCAAAACCTATGGGATGCAGCAAAAGCAGTTCTAAGAGGGAAGTTTATAGCAATACAAGCCTACCTCAAGAAACAAGAAAAATCTCAAATAAACAATCTAACCTTACACCTAAAGGAACTAGAGAAAGAAGAACAAACAAAACCCAGTTAGTAAAGGAAAGAAATCATGAAGATCAGAGCAGAAATAAATGAAATAGAAACAAAGAAAACAATAGCAAAGACCAATAAAACTAAAAGCTGGTTCTTCGAGAAGATAAACAAAATTGATAAACCATTAGCCAGACTCGTCAAGAAAAAGAGGGAAAGGACTCAAATCAATAAAATTAGAAATGAAAAAGGAGAAGTTACAACAGACACCGCAGAAATACAAAGCGCCCTAAGAGACTACTACAAGCAACTGCAATGAAATGGACAACCTGGAAGAAATGGACAAATTCTTAGAAAGGTATAACCTTCCAAGACTGAACCAGGAAGAAAGAGAAAATATGAACAGACCAATTACAAGTAATGAAATTGAAACTGTGATTAAAAATCTTCCAACAAACAGAAGTCCAGGACCAGATGGCTTCACAGGTGAATTCTATCCAACATTTAGAGAAGAGCTAACACCCATCCTTCTCAAACTCTTCCAAAAAATTGCAGAGGAAGGAACACTCCCAAACTCATTCTATGAGGCCACCATCACCCTGATACCAAAACCGGACCAAGATGCTACAAAAAAAGAAAATTAGAGACCAATATCATTGATGAATATAGATGCAAAAATCCTCAACGAAATACTAGCAAACAGAATCGAACAACAAATAAAAAGGATCACACACTATGATCAAGTGGGATTTATCCCAGGGATTCAAGGATTCTTCAATATATGCAAATCAATCAATGTGATACACCATATTAACAAATTGAAGAAAAAAAACCATACGATCATCTCAATAGATTCAGAGAAAGGTTTTGACAAAATTCAACACCCATTTATGATAAAAACTCTCCAGAAAGTGGGCATAGAGAGAACCTATGTCAACATAATAAAGGCCGTATATGACAAACCCACAGCAAACATCATTCTCAATGATGAAAAACTGAAAGCCTTTCCTCTAAGATCAGGAACAATACAAGGATGTTCACTCTCACCACTATTATTCAACATAGATTTGGAAGTCCTAGCCATGGCAATCAGAGAAGAAAAAGAAATAAAAGGAATCCAAACTGGAAAAGGAGAGCTAAAGCTGTCACTGTTTGCAGATGATATGATACTATACACAGAGAATCCTAAAGATGCTACCAGAAAACAATTAGAGCTAGTCAATGAATCTGGTAAAGTAGCAGGATACAAAATTAATGCACAGAAATCTCTTGCCTTCCTATACACTAATGATGAAAAATCTGAAAGAGAAATTAAGGAAACATTCCCATTTACCACTGCAACAAAAAGAATAAAATACCTAGGGATAAACCTACTGAGGGAGACAAAAGACCTTTATGTAGAAAACTATAAGACACTGATGAAAGAAATTTAAGATGGTACAAACAGATGGAGAGATATACCATGTTCTTGGATTGGAAGAATCAATATTGTGAAAATGACTATACTACCCAAAGGAATCTACAGATTCAATGCAATCTCTATCAAATTACCAATGGCATTTTTTACAGAACTAGAATAAAAAATCTTAAAATTTATATGGAGACACAAAAGACCACAAATAGCCAAAGCGGTCTTGAGGGAAAAAAACGGAACTGGAGGAATCAGACTCCCTGTCTTCAGACTATACTACAAAGCTACAGTAATCAATACAATATGGTACTGGCACAAAAACAGAAATATACATCAATGGCACAGGATAGAAAGCTTAGAGATAAACCCTCGCACCTATGGTCAACTAATCTATGACAAAGGAGGCAAGGATATACAATGGAGAAAAGACAGTCTCTTCAATAAATGGTGCTGGGAAAACTGGACAGCTACATGTACAAGGATGAAATTAGAACACTCCCTAACACCATAAACAAAAAGAAACTCAAATTGGATTAGAGACCTAAATGTAAGACTGGACACTATAACTCTTCGAGGAAAACAGGAAGAACACTCTTTGACATAAATCACAGCAAGATCTTTTTTGATCCACCTCTCAGAGTAATGGAAATAAAAACAAAAATAAACAAATGGGATCTGATGAAAGTTCAAAGCTTTTGCACAGCAAAGGAAACCATAAACAAGAGAAAAAGACAACCCTCAGAATGGGAGAAAATATTTGCAAACGAATCAACGGACAAAGGATTAATCTCCAAAATATATAAACAGCTCATGGAGCTCAAAATTAAAGGAACAAACAACCCAATCCAAAAATGGGCAGAAGACCTAAATAGACATTTCTCCAAAGAAGACATACAGATGGCCAAGAAGCACATGAAAAGCTGCTCAACATCACTAATTATTAGAGAAATGCAAATCAAAACTACAATGAGGTATCACCTCACACCAGTTAGAATGGGCATCATCAGAAAATCTACACAACAAATGCTGGAGAGGGCGTGGAGAAAAGGGAACCCTCTTGCACTGTTGGTGGGAATGTAAATTGATACAGCCACTATGGAGAACAGTATGGAGGTTCTTAAAAAACTAAAAATAGAATTACCATATGACCCAGCAATCCCACCACTGGGCATATACCCAGAGAAAACCATAATTCAAAAAGACACATGTACCCCAATGCAGCACTATTTAGCTGCATTGCAGCTGTATTGCAGCACTATTTACAATAGCCAGGTCATGGAAGTAACCTAAATGCCCATCGACAGACGAATGGATAAAGAAGATGTGGTACATATATACAATGGAATATTACTCAGCCATAAAAAGGAACGAACTTGGGTCATTTGTAGAGATGTGGATGGATCTAGAGACTGTCATACAGAGTGAAGTTAAGTCAGAAAGAGAAAAACAAATATCGTATATTAACGCATGTATGTGGAACCTAGAAAAATGGTACAGATGAACCAGTTTGCAGGGCAGAAACTGAGACACAGATGTAGAGAACAAAGGTATGGACACCAAGGGGGGAAAGCAGTGGCGGGTGGGGGTGGTGGTGTGATGAACTGGGAGATTGGTATTGACATGTATACACTAATATGTATAAAATGGATAACTAATAAGAACCTGCTGTATAAAATAATAAGTAAAATAAAATTCAAAAATTCAAAAAAAAGTTGCTATTATGTATTACTGATTCACTTTGCTGTACACCTGAAATTAATACAACATTGTAAACAGCTATACCCCAATAAAAATTTTAAAAAAGCAAAAAAAAAAAAAGGTAAGGTAAAGTTTAGCAGATTTAAAGCAATAAAAATAAAACATTTAAAAATGGATTAATCTGTGTACTTTTAACATTTGCTGCATTATATCAGCCATAGTTTTCCCCAAAGGAAAGTCAAGGTGTTTCGAGCATATAAATAAGCTGTACAGGGGTGTATAAGACATTTGATTAACAGGGAATTTACTCATGATAGCTGATATCTTCTGGTCATTTTTATTGTGATAGGATCTTATACAGCATTTAATAATAAAATAATGTTTGAGGTTGCTTGCATTTTTATAAGCATATCCATTTAGTAATGAAAAGTTGGGAGTGAGGCAATAAAAGGAACAGGTATACTTTATCGTTTACTCTAATTTTACAGATGAAGATGCAGTATCTAATGTCTCTTTGACTATGGAGTGATATTCGATGGGCCAAAGACAATGGTGGCCTTATTTACATTTATAAAATGAGGTAATAACAGCTAAATGCTGGTCTAAAGCTGGTACCTCTTTTCTCTGGGAGCTATAAGGAAAATGTGGGGAGAATGTATTGCATTTCCCTCAAAGCTTAAGGCCAAAAGGAAATTTGTATGTTCAACTAACTTATCATTTTCATCTTTGCAGAGTGATAAATTTCTTCAGTGAGTGATATTCTGAGCCTGTGTATAAAAATGTCAGTCTGGGGCTAATTTGTGTTATTTTTCTTGTGCAGTAGAAATAGATGAGATGTTAAAGGACAGATCCTCCTAAACTGAAATTTAACAATAATTAATCCATAGGTTTAACCCAGAGGATAACTAGAGTCTTTTTTTAGCTGAAAGATAATTAAACCTTCTCCCAGAAATCACTCTCTTGGAGGGTATTTCCTAAGAAATAGAGCCAGATGGCTCATCATTACCCACCAGGCCACAGTAATAAGTCAATTTGGACAAATTGCCATGTACACATTCAGCCATGGCGGCCTTTAATTTCTAACAGGTTTAAAAGCATCCATTAAAGCAAGAGAGGAGAAAGGACTATAAATAGCTGACAGTTTTTAGAAGGATTGTTTGAAGACTAGAACCTTGAATACTTATTATACAAAATGCTAATAGTAGGAAGGAGGAAGAAGCAGTAAAAGGTAAAGAGAAATGTAAAAACCTACAATTAAGGTAGTACCCATTTTCTGATGTTAAAATGGAACCCATTTTTGAAATTTTGAATAATTTATTTATAGTAAATCTAAAATATATTCTGTTAACATAAAACATTTTAAACCATGTAAACTAGAAGAAATCATTAATTTACTTAAAGATTAAAAGAATGCAGAAGGCAGGCTCTACTGTGGTGTTCCAGCAGTGGAAAATACTGCAAAATCAAGGTGTGTAAGTCTTTCTTTGGATATAATCTCTTTAAGTCTCATTCATTTTTCTAACATTGTTGCAGATTCTTGATTTTCTGTAAACTTCAAGATTATATTTATTACTTCAGTTTACTTCAGTTCTTTGTAACAACCTTAGCTCCAGTCGACTGCCATCAGTGAATGACATTATTATACCTTAACTAACGAGAAATGTGATTATAAGATTCTGTCTGCTCCTCTTTGTAAGTTGATGTTAAAAACAGAATTAAAACTTAAAATCCCCAACCCCCTAATTAGGCTGTCAACCTTTTCATAGAGTTGCTTTGCCCACATCCATAGGAAATTACCTATATAATGTCCCCAGTGGGAAAAAAAAAGTAATTCATTTGAGTGTATTAAACCACAAATTCTTGGATTATTTTAAAAAATTTATTAATCTCTGACAATATTCCTTTTACAACTCTGAGCCAGGTAAGTCTTTTTCTTTTTTTTTTGCGGTACGCGGGCCTCTCACTGTTGTGGCCTCTCCCTTTGCGAAGCACAGGCTCCGGACGCGCAGGCTCAGCGGCCATGGCTCAGGGGCCCAGCCGCTCCGCAGCATGTGGGATCTTCCCGGACCGGGGCACAAACCCGCGTCCCCTGCATTGGCAGGCAGACTCTCAACCACTGCGCCACCAGGGAAGGCCCAGGTAAGTCTTATTGTATGTGTTTTGGAGATGGATTCAAAAGAATCAATTAGAGATATTTAGGATAAATTTTGTGCAGGGCAATGATTATTACTTTTTATTACGAGTTTATTGACATAAATACAACCTGAGGTTGATATTACAATCTCATCTCTCTCTAAAAGAATTTACTACTTGCCCGGGTGAGCTGTTAGGTTCTGGAAAAACAAAGCTATAGCCAGATGCTCCTGGCTTCTAGGAGTCAGGGGGATAAAGGAGACGTGGTTGGTTCTGAAAATAATTTGACCTTTCTAAAATAAGAAATAAAATACAAAGCATTGAGCCTTTTCAGATATCAAGTTTTTTCTCTGTGAAATGAAGAGACTGATGGCTTAGATGGCTTCAAGGTCCCTTCCAACCCTAATATTCCGTGATTATATACCAATTATCCTCATACGAAAACCCTTACATCCTTACAGACGTTTTGATTGTTCAAAGGACCTGCAGTACAGTGGACAGATCCAGGCACAATGATCCAAGGGTGGAGGCGCTCACATTGTACAAGGGGAGGACAAAACTTTCTATTGCTCAGATTTCTCGGATTTTCTTGGAGTTCCTGACCACACAGGAGAAATATTTATAGTATTTCTAGAGTAGAGCAGTCAGAGTCACACATCTCTTCCTGGGTTATAACTGATCAATTTTAAACAGTATGTACCTAATACATATGCTGGAAGAATGAATGAATGAATGAACAGGTAAAAGTATCATTCTGACATCCTCTGGAATAGCTCTATGTTCTTAAACATTCAGGTTTGCATGTATTTTCATTTTTACCCCAAATCAAGTTCTTCTTGTGTGTGTGTGTGTGTGTGTGTATAAATATGCATATGTTAACACATGTATTTGTATTGGTATACAGAAGCAATTTATGTTTATTTATTTATTTGTTTGTTTGTTTGTTTATTTATTTATTGGGCTGCGTTGGGTCTTTGTTGCTGTGTGCGGCCTTTCTCTAGTTGCCGTGAGCGGGGGCTACTCTTCGTTGCGGTGCACGGGCTTCTCATTGTGGTGGCTTCTCGTTGCGGAGCACAGGCTCTAGCTGTGCGGGCTTCAGCAGTTGTGGCAGGCGGGCTCTAGAGCTCAGGCTCAGCAGTTGTGGTGCACGGGCTTAGTTGCTCTGCGGCATGTGGGATCTTCCCGGACCAGGGCTCGAACCCGTGTCCCCTGCATTGGCAGGCGGATTCTTAACCACTGCGCCACCAGGGAAGCCCGCAATATATGTTTTTAAAGGAAATCTAAAAAAAATAAATAAATCTCTCTATATATACTCTGTGATAATATAAAACTAAAACCTATCAGCTCACTAAACTAATTGTGATCATCTTTCCTCTTCCTATGTTAGACTTGAACCTCTGCTAACCCACACAAAACCATTGAGGAAATTAGAAAATGTGCCCTCTCAGGAGACACTGCCCCATAAGTATGTGGCTTAGTGAGGTATTAATACCTTCTAACAAACTAGAAAAAAGCTTCCTTTTCTCTGGTGGAGCTGCTCCCCTCCAAGGCTTGGAGATCTGAGGACAGGCTGGACTTCAGCTCCCAAGGGTCCTCTTGGCTGGGAGCCCTTGAGCAGGGCCACTGCTGCCCCACCGTGGCCCTGGGTTATACAGTTAGCAACTGGAATCAGACTAATTTCCTGGAAGCTCATAAAAACTGTTCCTCTCCAGAACCCTCAGAAGCTGAGTAGGCATTTGCTGAGCCTACTGTGTGCCTTGCACTCTGCTGGGAGGTATGGGACTGTATAAGTGAAGGGAAGACAGGTCCCTGCCTTCAGAGCACAGTCTGGTGGGAAAGTCAAAACAAAGCTAGGCAACGTGGTGTGATTGGAAGTCGGGTTCTGAATACACAACCACTCGGTTTTTCTCTTTCTTCTTTATATAAAAAGGAGATTGGGCAGGAGGATTTTGAATGTATCGATCTAGAGCAATAGGTTCCTTATCTCTGATCTACAAAGAACAATTTCCACACGTCATATCTAGTGTTCGTGGTGAAGATACAACTACAAGAGTAGCTGTGATATGCAGATGGCTGGGGAGGCTTCCAAGATCAAGGACTTAATGTTCAATCCTTGGAGAAGACTGGGGTGAATATTCCAGTATTGGGATGCTGTGGGCCAAAGGCACAAAGATAGGAATTGCTATAAGATGTGTGTGAAACATTGAAAAGCCCAAGGTAACTGAAGCAG
The DNA here is from genome assembly GCA_004363435.1 of Platanista minor. Taxonomy (NCBI): domain Eukaryota; kingdom Metazoa; phylum Chordata; class Mammalia; order Artiodactyla; family Platanistidae; genus Platanista; species Platanista minor. The sequence goes on along the minus strand of RJWK010017860.1, from coordinate 20,617 downwards.
GTGTCAAGGTTGGGTTACACGGTGGGAGGCAGGTAGGGCAAGACCAGACTGGGGTCTGCCATTCCATCCTCTCCAACGGATCCCAGGCACATAACTGCCAAACGATTTGATATTGTTTGGGGACATAAGTTGGATCTGTCGCCATAGAGCAGCCTTCCTCAGTGTGAAATGTTCCAGGACTGAATTCAGGATCCTGGCCAACATTATACCATATTCTAAGCACCGAATGAAACAATTACCCAGCTCAGACACAGAAACACACACACACACACACACACACACACACACCCCTCAAGAGGGAAACAATCCTGATCTGTAATCTCAGGCCTGTGCCATGTTCTCTACCTCAAAGAAGAATCCAATGAGGGGAAGTATTAGAAATGGGAAGTTTTCCAGAAGAAGAGTGTTAAACTATTGGCTCCTGCAGAATTGTAACCCAGAGAGAAATGTTCTCCTCAAACAACAAAACAATTTACAAAGTGGCTTGAAGTCAGTTAGAGAGAAAGCAGAGTTTGGGCGGTGAGCCAAGGAGTGTGCATTTCTATAATGCTTGTTCTGGTGCCAGTGATAAACATGAGTGCATCCCTCCAGCCCTCTGGCCACTGAGAGCTATCTAAGTGGCTGCAATGCTCTCTAAACATAAATAATCTTAACCTTCAAATGAACAGTAGACACATGGGAACAAGATTATGGAGACTTTTTTCCTTAGCCCTTTATGGAAACTTCCAGAGGAACAAACTTCAGCCTACTATGGAAATTTCACTTGAAGTAGATGTTTCTGGAGACCCGGGTGTATCTCTGTGCAGTTTACCAGACTGGACTTGCTCTTTTCCCATAATAGTGTCCTCTAAGCCACAGACGCTTTAAAAGAAGTAAAGGGCTTAACCAGATTCAAAGGCACAGAAAGGGCTGGTTGTTCAAAGGAACAGGAAAATGACCTTTGCCTGAGTCATGTGATGGTTCATCTAGTCTTCCTTAAGATGTTTTTAATTTTGGTGGAGGAAAAGGATACAATAATCACTTGGCAATTTATTTTTTTAGCAACTTTGGATAACCAAGTTATTCATGACCGATTTTTATTCAAATGGAAATATAGGCATTCTCTTTAATATCTTTGCTCTGGTGGGGAAAACCCCTCGATATGTAAAATCGGAACCTTTCCTGAAGATGCACATTATCAGCATAGATCAGGCTGTTTGCTTCACAATGTCACACTGGCAGCAGGTAAGGGTGGTTCGGCATGCAAACTATTCAATTATGAACAGTTTTGGATAGTATTAGGCTCTCTCTTCTAAACGGATTCAGGAGGCTGAGAAAGACAGGGTAAGAAAGGCCAAAGATGGGACTGAAGAGAAAAGGGATAAATAAATCTATGAGGAGAGAGAGAGAGGCAGACAGCTGGGAAGGAAAGGAGAAAAGCACTGGGGCTTTTCCACATCTACGTTATTCTTGCACAGACTCAGAGTCTAGTTGTGAAAAACCGCACTTCCACAAGGGGGCTTTGGGAGGTCAAATTGTGGATTTCTATTGTCCCTGTATGCATACTTTGAACTTCTCTTCACCTGAAATAAAAGATGTTCAGATATTATCCCAAGAGGTGAGAAGGGCTTTCAGTTAAGACTTAAGGTCACTTAGGAAGGTATTATTACGCACATTTCTATGGTAAACACCTTTCGTGCAAACAAGCAGGAGACACTATCACACTTGCATACAAGTTTTCCCAGGCTAAAATTCACAACCTGATTTGGGGTACATTTTTCTTTTTCCTTTGGTTTCTTTTTCCTCAGTTCCTGGTCTTCAAACTCATTATACCCTTTCGTATGTTTTTATATTCTAGCTCAGGTTCAACTGTAGACCATAAAAGGAAGAGATCTGGAAAATTAATATTTTGGTAAGACGCTCTATGGATGTAGCATAGAAAACAGAAGAAAAGCTTTTTCCCTTTCCTTCTTCATCCCCACCCCCCCCCCCACCCCCATGTTCTCTAAAGGGCAAAGGAACACTGTGAATAGCAGCTCTCCGTCTTTTCAACAGGGACAAAGGCTGCTGGTGGAGAATCTCCCTCTTGGTGACCACACCCCACCCCACCCCACCCCCAGTTGGTGAGGTCTCCTTCTTAGGGGACCCTGCTGACCTGTTAGGAAACAAGAGGCATTAGCACACCACTCACTATTTTTCAAGGGCCAATTAGCCGGTTTGGACTCTCCAGGCTGTTGGTCCCTTTCATTCCTCCTTTAGCAGCTTGCCTTCTGGTCGTCTCCCATGCTTCATTAACAGGGGTAAGGTTCAGATCTGCCCCTGTGTCTCCCTTAGCGGTGCTGATGGAGTGTTCTTGGGGAAGGCAATTGAAGCCACTGAATGGATATGTGTGGATTACCTATGGATTAGGATTATCTAAACCAGTGGGTTTCAACCCTTTTAACTAGGAGTCCTTTTACAGATTAAAAAAAACAAAAACAAAAACTTGTGCACCCTGACAGGACAGTAGTTATGTTGTTTGTGTCTGTTGAGGAAGGTGAGCATGTGCTCAGACAAAAGAAAGGCTTGTTCATCTTGTCTTCTTGGTCTTCAAACACATTCTGTTCCCCTGCCAACTCCTCTTGGAAAGAGATCTTTCCTAGGGCATCAATACTCTGAATTCCTTGTGGTTCAGATTCAAGCAAAGCAATGAAGATTTACAGGAGAAGCCTGGTATCTATCATCTGTTGGAAACTCTTACTGACACACAAATACAGATTGTTGAGATATTTTGGAATAATGAAAACTAAACACCAAGGGAAAAGGAAAGAAAAATCTCTTTCCATTTCATGATAGGTGTTTCCATGTGTGAAGGCTTAAATTTGAAGATGGTAAATGATTTTCTTGCTCAGCGATGATTTAATATATGTGTGAATCCAGTGAAACTGAAATCAACTTTAGAGTGCTGATATTATGGAGAGTATGACCCTAATGTGTTTTTAGCAATGTTGTTGCCTAGGTAGTGACTGGCCTCAGGGTGAGAATTTCAGGGTACAAGCAAAAGGCATGCTAACATCAGGAACAGTTGCAAAAACATGCATGGTACTAAAAGAGCAAACTTTTTTTTTTCCTGTGCTATGATCCATATTTGTTTTCTCTTTGTTCACTGCTTTGCAAATTGTTCTCAGCATTTGGACTCCATCTTCTCTCAACAGATAACTTTGTCTTCATCATCAAGAAAATAGAGATGATCAGGTGTGAACTACTTCAAGTTATTAGCGACATCTGCATTCTTGGAACCAAAAAAGCTGCTGTTGTCTTTCCATGGATTATTATACTCCCTCATTTTTTCCTATCTGCTGATCACTCCCAAATCGGTATCTCCTGCCCCATCTTCTCTTTCCAGTTTGGACTCAGATATGCACCTGACCACTGGCCATATGCACCAGGATGGTCACAGGCACCTCATACTCATGTCTTCCTCCTTAACCTGCGTCTCCTCCAAAATTCCTCATCTCACTGGGACCACCATTCCTTCAAGCATCCAGGGTAGGAAACTGGTGGTAAGTTTAGACTTCTCTCTTTCCTTCACTTCACACCCTCGAGTATTAATGTTAATATTCCAGGTATTATTTTACTTTCTAAATATTTATCAAATGCATCCCCTACTGAGGAGCCCAGCTAAACTTCCTTCATGCAGGCTCTTGTAGTCTTTGCCCTGGATGCTTACAGGGACACTTAATGACTCTCCACTGCCTAAAAATAAGGTCCCTGCCTGTTCTTGTGACATTCAAGACTTTTCATGACTTTCCGTTTCCACTTTCATCTGCCACTTTCCCTGGTCCACTTCACCAAACTGCACATACCAAGCAATTGCTTTTCTTCGTCTACTTGAAATCTCCTCCCTACCTTTCTTCATCTGATTGACTCTAACCCACCTTCTCTGATTCTTATGACCAAGCTAAGTGCCAGTCCTCTGCAACCCTGATACCTTGTACATACCTGTCTTTTATCACCTGTATGTTACATTATATTCTAATTATCTGTTAATTCATATTCCCTCCTACGTTTTCCCCCTCCTTTTGATGCTTTCAGTCAAGAAGACAGATGGTTGCCTACACTGTGATGCAATTTTTTGGTTTTAGAAAAAAAGCTGGAAATTTTTGACATACTTTAATTGAGAGCTGAGCTCTAGTCTCCCTACCCCCTTGAATTGGGGCAAGATTACCACTTGTTTATGACCCACAGAATGTGGCTGCATGACTTCTAAGGTTTGGTCAGAAGAGGTGATGTTGCTTGGTCTTGTTCTCTGGGCCATTCGTTTTGGGACCCTGTTCTACCTGGTAAGAAGTCTGACTGCCCTGAGGTCACCCCGCTGGGAGGAAGCCCAGGTCATATATGAAGAGGCCACGTGTAGGTGCTCTGTTGAGCCCCAGCCGAGGTGCCAGCTGACCGCAAGTATCAAAACCACCAGCCTTTGAAACTTTCCACCTGAGGCCCCAGATCTTGTAAAGCCGAGGCCCCTGTGTTCATCCTAACTCCTGACCCACACACTCTGGGAACATCATTAATGACTGTTTTACACCGCTGCGTTTGGGGTGGTTTTGCAGCGATGGTAACCGAAACACACACCCACGGCAGTAATCTGCTCATTAACTCTGTATTGGTTCCTCACTGATCTCTCCTCCTCATTCTTTCATTGTGCTTCTGGAGTCACATCCTAAATAAGCTAATGTACCCACATCATTGTCTCAGGGACTTTTATTTTTATTTTTTTTTGTGGTACGCGGGCCTCTCACCGTTGTGGCCTCTCCCATTGCGGAGCAACAGGCTCCAGACGCGCAGGCTCAGCAGCCATGGCTCACGGGCCCAGCCGCTCCGCGGCATGTGGGATCTTCCCGGACCGGGGCACGAACCCGTGTGCCCTGCATCGGCAGGCGGACTCTCAACCACTGCGCCACCTGGGAAGCCCTCGGATTTTTTTATAAAGGGAAATACAGGTTAATGTAAATCCCAGCTCCCACCTTCAGAAGTTATTCAGGTGGATGTAAAACATTTAAAAATGCTTTAAATAACACTTTAAACAAGTTATAGTGGTCCTAAGAAAGCACAATTACTAGAGAAGGCAAAGTAGCCTGCTTTACCTCCGAGGCTAAATACCAAATACTAAAGGCTTAAGGAGTCAGTCCAGTAACAACTTTTGCCCAGAACTGAGATTTTTAGAGGCTGTTTGCAAAGATGGCAAATTAAAAGAAAGAATTGAGGTTAATGATATGTTTTCATTTATTTTTCATTTGGAGAAAAAAATAACTTTCTTTCCAAAAGTCTGAAAGCATGCCTTTAAAATATCTTAGAGTTTCTTTTTCTATAGGATTCTCAGGTAACTATTTAGAAAAGACTGATTTGACCAAGAGAGAATTAGGAATTAAGATGGCAATAACTTCACTCAACCCTTAGGGTTGAGTGAAGTTATTGCTAATTCAACATACACAGTGTTCTTCCTTTTACTGGGTAGATTCAGTCATATGGCAGCATTATGGATTGTGTGTGTGTGTGTGTGTGTGTGTGTGTGTGTGTGTGTGTGTGTGTGTGTGTGTATCTCGTCTAAAATAGAAGAATTTGATGCTTCAAAAGCATTAGAAAATGAAGACCACTCAGAAATCTTATTGAATGAAGAGTCCAGAGACAGAGGTTGACCTCAATCTAGTATTCATAATAAAGATACCTAGGAAACTATGACTGTTTTACATGACCACATTCCATCATCCAACATTCACCTGCAGACCACTGCCTCACTCATTTCTTTACCACGTTTATCTGAGTTACTATCTGAATATCTGGAGATAGTCTGGGGAGAAGGGCTATTTCCCAGGGTGTAGCACAGCCCCTGACACATATTTATATTATTTGCTGAATGAATAAAGCAGTGCATAAGGTGATGTATCCCATCATCTAGATCATAAATACTGTTCATTCCTGTTTTGTTGTCAGTACAGTGCCCCACCTAGAAGTGACCTTGATTGCAAAACTATAATGAACAAAACCCAGACTGAGTGTCTCTCATCAACACAGGCCGAAACAGCCTCCTCTGTTAACGAGCATACCATCCTGATATCCCGTGCCCTTAACCACGTTGCAAAGAGTTTCACCTACTGCCCAGAAAGGAGCAAGCAAGTCACTTTTTAAAAGTAAATATTTAATGCAAGACCACTGCAAGTAGAGAGAAAAAGAGGTAAAAATATGGCTGAAATGATGGCAAGGATTCATGACTTGGTTGGATGCCAAGTAAAAGTCAGTTCCAGTTGTTCCATTAACAGTCCAAACTTCAGGCACTGCCAGACATTACTATCTGCTTGTGCAATTTGGCACAGTTGCTACTAGGTCAGGATTATAATGGCAAAGCTAGTACAGCCAATACTTTGCCCTGCAGGATACACTACAGAAGATACAACACCTTTTAAAAGAGCGACACACTGTATGCAATTACAATAACTGTTAACACTTACAGAACACTGAGAATATGCCAGGAAGCTTTCTAAGTGCTTTGATTAAAGTGACTCCTTTCACCCTCACAACAACCTTATGTGGTAGATGTGTTAATATCATGCCCATTTCACAGATGAGGACACTAAGGCACAGAGAGGTTAAGTAACCTGTTCATACTTACCCACGTTGTTAGTGGCAGAATGGGGATTCAAGCCCCGTAAGTCTGCCTCCAAGATCCATGCTTTTAATTGCCACCTGCTACTGCTTCTGACAACCACAGCGGCGCCTGCCCCGATGCAGCGCAAAGCCCTGACTGTGAAGACACGTTACAAGTACACTCAAACAGGTGCAAAAAATAGACCTGCTTTACCTCCAAGGCTAAATACCAAATGCTGAAGGCTAACAATGGTGCTAAAATAATTTTCTAACCCAACTAGGCAATATTTTGTTAGTATTGTAACTAGCCCCATGGTCCTACCTGAAACTGCTCAAAGTTAAATGTTCTTTCTGGTCTGCAATTCATCTTAGTGGGATATTGTTTACGGCAAATCTAGTAAATAACTTGTAAATACTCAGACGTAGTTCTGCAGTCCCATGAGACCATGCCTCTGCTTTCTATCACCTCTAGTTATGAAGCAAAAGGCAAACCATTTGATAATGAAGCTCCAGGAAGGCAGGGACCTGGTCAGTCTTGCTTATCAGCTGTATTTGCACAGAGCGGGGGGCTCAATAGGTAACTGAAGCACCTCTTACATCGTGTTGCCCAGCATTTCCTCACACCTGTCTCCTTGCTCTCATCCTCCTCCCAGTTCTTGTTCCTGTATCATCAGCATCCTCACTTAATTGTTAACATACTCTCTTACATCCCCGTTTGCTGCAGTTTCTGCTCCGACTAGAGACCTGGATCTCCCTGAAGCACACCTCTTCTCTTTCAGCTTTCTCTTGCTTCCATATCCCATAAAGTTATCTGCAGGAAGAGCTGTTCTCTCTGAACTACTGTTTCCTAATCCTTATGCTCCCACTTCTTCTGAAGTTGAGGCCACCAACTCTATATCAATCTATTCTCTTGCTGCTCTTCCTTCTTCATGGAAGACTTTAGCCCTTAGTTCATACATTTCCCTTTCACTCCAACTCTGACAGACTCACCAGGAGGCAAAGTCCCTGTAGACACTGCAACCTTACAATTCCCATCTGTGCTGTAACCTTGCAATTCCAAGACCATCACTGGACATAGTCTGGGTCGTTTGATTCCTAGAGGGCTTCCTTCAGAAGTTCTCAGCTCCAATACCTCATTCTGATATCAACCTCCCACCTTCTCTCTCTCCTTCCATGGCTGGGCTCTGGGTAAGCCACTCACTCCTTCCTCTCTGACACTCACTCTCAATTCCCTGGAATCCCGGCTTCTTACTGCCTTCAAGCAGAAAAACCTCCATATTGAATTAAAGTTGCAATTCACCCCTTATTTTTCCTCCCTGCGATAGTGAATTACTGCTGGAGAAGATCCCATAGCTTTGCAGACAAGGAGCCATTACCACTCCAAGCTCTCTAACCTCAGTGGGGCTCTTGACTCATTCCTGGACCTTCCCCTCTCCACTCCTTAGTGATTCCTCCAAGCCTTCCCCACTCATCTCAAGCTCTGAACCATTTTTAGCAGATTGCATTGCCCGAACTGCACTAAGAAAGTTGAGACTATCAGTTACGCTCTATGTCAGCTCCCCAGACACTCCTTGCCAAGTAATCTCTTACCTCAACGATCTCCACCCCATTTCCACTAGTCTCAGGGTAGGGGTGCCCTTCTCCTAGCCAAGACTCTTCTCCCCTGTGCTTTTCATCGTCTTCAGAATTCTTGCTTTCACCATTTTCTTATCCCTTTCTCAGAGTTTCAACTTCTATTTCTTCCTCCCTCCCTCCCTCCCTCCCTTCCTTCCTTCCTCTTCCTCCTTCCCCATCTTCATCCTCTTTAACTGGCAACTTCCCCTTCAGCTTAAGTCTCTTTCATCCTGATGAAAAAACAAACAATCCAAACCAAAATAACAAAAGCAACAATTAACAGAAAACCAAAACATATCTGGAACCAATTCTCTCCTATCCCAAACAATCCCCGTCTATCACTCTTATTCCATATCAGACAAATGTCTCCAGATGACACGCCTCCACTAATGTCATCCCTTCCTTGACACAGCTGGCTGTTTCTTGTCCTTCTACGTGTCATCCATTTTCCCTGAAATATCTTTGCCTGCCGGGACACTCTAGGCTGGGTTGGGGTCTCTCCCTGGAATTGCTTTGGGACATTGTGCCCACTTCTACTACTTCTACCATTTCTACCTTCATTCTACTTGAGTGGTAGGCAGGAAGAGCCTTTTGCACATGGAGCATGCCATGTTCATTGCTGTACCTCCATTGTCCAGCACAATGCCTGGCACATGGGAGAGCATCAGTAACTGTCTGTTGAATAAATGTTTCCACATAAAGTTCTACCAAACGGCTCTGTTCCATTCATTTTACCTCTTTATTGCTTTAATATGATTTGATCATTTCTGACCCAAGTCATCACTGCTCCCTGCCAGAACTATATTGTTCCCATGTGCTTCATTAAGCTTCTGCAAATATCTTAGATAGTTCTTTGTAGTTCAGAGTTTTGGTTGAAGTCAGCTGGCCAACAGAACATCATTTCTTCACTCACGTGTTCTCCTCCGATGACTTCTACACTTAGGGGAGTCACAGACTAATAAAATTTCCAAACTATGTGGGCACAGGATTTGATTGCTAATTTTTATTACCTTAAGTAAGTGCATTAATCCACATAATCCAAAACCAACTTCTAGATCACTATAATTTCATAAAAGTTAGGATATTCTAATACAACAAAAAAGTAAGAAGGAATAAAGAATAAAGACAGAATAAAGGACAAGACTTTAAATTTAGTGCTTAAAAAATTAATACTGATTTAGTAATAGTTTAATAAAGTATTAGTGCATTTAATACTTTCAAAAATTCAGTATGTTGCTGTATTAGTCTGCTCAGGCTGCCATAACAGCATACCAGAGACTGGGTGGCTTAAACAACAGAAATTTATTTCCTCACAGTTCTGGAGGCTGGAAATCTAAAGTCAAGGTGCTGGCAGGGCTGGTGTCTGGTGAGGACTGTCTTTCTGGGCTGTAGACGGTCACCTTCCAGCTGCGTCCTCACACGGCCTTTTCTCTCCGCGTGCGCTCTCCCGGCGCCTCGCGCTCTTCTTCTAAACGCTAGCCTCGCTAGATTAGGGCCCTGCCCTTTAGACCTCATTTACTCTCAGCTTCCTCTTTATAGGCCCTATCTCCAAATACAGTCACTGAATTCTGAGGTCCTGGGGGTTAGGACTTCAAAATATAAATTTGGAGGGGCCACAATTCAGTCCATAATAATTGCTCATTTCTCATTTTGTTGTAGGACACTGGAAATTTCATCTTGGATTGGCACGAATCTGCAGGCCAGGATTTGGGAAACACGGTTCTAAACACTGCAAATATCACTATACTGCCTCTAAAAAAATTACTTATTTTATTTCTGTATAGGTTTAGACCTTTTTGCTGTACCTCTTGGTAGTATATAGTATTTAATTTTTGTTCTTTGTGAAGTTTTCCATTTTTTAAAAATGCAAAATGCTTTGAGGCAAAGTCCTAGGATGCAAGGATTTCTTGGACAAATTTACCTATCCTATCAAAAATATTCACTGAGCACCTACCATGTAAATAGAATGCAACTGAATCCTGTCAGCTGTGGTGTCATGGAAAGAAAACTATGCTTAAAATAATATGATCTGGATTCTAGCCACCTCTCTGAGACTAAGCTTCTTCATTTTTAAAATAGAGATAATAACATATGTTTCCTTAATATCTTTGAAGGGATTCCATGAGGGGGATTTATGTTGAAGTTTTTTTTTAATGTGTAAAGCACTATACAAATAAAGGTACAATAATAATTATTAGAGATAACATAGATGGGTTAAAAATATTGAAACATGAAAGAATTAGGTGAAAAAGCAATTCTTAATAATACACAATCCACTTTATAAAGTTATTAGACTACTTGATCAGGGAAATGGCATGCCTCCTCATTTCAGCAAAGCATTTAAAAAAGTTTTAATGATGTTCTTTCAGACTGGATGGGGGCTGGGAACAACTAGATAGAGTCATATTTTGGCCAAGCAGCTGACTTTTAAGAGTATTGATAACTGGATGAATATGGAGAAAAATCTTTATTTTGTCATTGATCTTGTTCTAAGTAACATTTTGGTTAAATAAAATTAAAAAATCCTTGATTATCAGTTCCAAGTGGCATGCTTACAAAGTCTATGGATGTCACAAAGCTAAAATAAAGAGCTAGTATATGAAGAGATAAAGACTCAAAATTATCTCAGTAGGCTGGAATGATGGGTAAGGGGAGGTGTATGTAAAGTGAGCAAGATAAGATTTAACTGGGACATATGCCAACCCTATATTTAGATTAAGAAAAAAGCAAAACAGAACAAAACCCTGCTGCATAAGAGAAAAGGCTTGAGGATTCTATGTCCTGTTAAAAAGATCTCTTGCTTATAGGTGATCAAAGCTTATTATGAACCATCAATATGATGTAAGTGATAAAAAGACAAAGAATAAATATATAGCAATTATAGATTACATTAATACTGTCACTGGCCTAGACTAAGGAAAGAAAGAATCCTACCACATCCTACCTTGCTCAGAGCAGATGGAGAGTATCTTATTCACTACACAGGGCTTCTAGCAAGCTAGGAAGCATCTAGAAGAGACTGTTTAAAGATCCTGAAACCCTTCCCAGTAAGAAAATGCTGACATAATTAAGGAGATATACCCTGGAAATAAGAGGGTATCTTTCTTGTCTTGCTTTCAAATATTTGACGGTTCATCATGTAGAAAAGTGAGCAAAACATTTTATGTGATGCTCCAAAGAATGGTCCCATTACAATTGTCCTGCTAAGGTGTCTGACCAAACAGTAATAGCACAATACTGGGAGTCAGAAGAGTGTCCTGACCCTAAAGGCACACTTCTATTGAGGCTCAGGATTTATACAAAGAAAGGGTAAGTTTGATCAAGAGCTGTAAAATAGTTAGCTGGTTGGAAGCAGCAGCAGAGCACAGGGAGATCACCTCGGTGCTTTGCGAAGACCTAGAGGGGTGGGGTAGGGAGGGTGGGAGGGAGGCTCAAGAGGGAGGGGATATGGGGATACATGTACGCATATGGATGATTCACTTTGTTGTACAACAGAAATCAACACAGTATTGTGAAGCAATTATACTCCAATAAAGATCTATTACAAAAAGAAAAAAAAGAAACCAGAAAGGTAATCTCACCATGGATAGACCACATAGGTTCACTATTAAACTTCCACGTATATCTTCAAGTCCATTATCATGAAGCTATAAAATGTTCACACAAAGTCATCTGAAGGACTGAGGGAAATGGGAAGCTCTCATATGATCCCCTCCTCAAACCCTGCAATAGCAGAGCAGAACTTGGGGTAACTTCCAGAAAACGGTGGGAATAATTTCATGTTAAACCAAAGCTGAGCTATTAACACCAGTCTGAAATCATTTGGAATGCATATGGAATTCATTAGAATGAGAGGTGAAATCAGTTAAAATTCTGAATAGCCACACAAATATTATAGATAAATTAATGGATACAGAGCTAAAATGAGTTTTGAAGGAAGACATTGTTATAGGGGATTTTCTGAACTTCTGGGCATGCATGTCAGAGAGTAACAGTAACAATGCTTTTTCCAAACTGTTCTGGGATGTTCATTGTAACGTGGATCTGCTCCAATGTGGTTGCTATTGTGTGAGTTCTCCCCTAGAACAATAAATATTGCGTGCGTGCGTGTGTGTGTTGTGTTTATATACTTACAGATGTACATGTATGTGTATACATACAACTAACATCAGATTAAAACAACTACCAAAAATTTCGTATATTTATTATTGATTTTATTCTTTTTCCTGTTTCCTTACTACATGATATTGAACCTAAGAAGACTTAACAAACCACATAACCTGTTTTAACTGAAAATAGCAACTGACTAGAAATATCCTTATCTGAGCAGGTCCTAAGGCTGGTCTTCCCACTGCACATCCTGTGATGGCCTGAAAGTGTGCTTAAAAAGAGGAGGAATTGTTACTCTGGGCCTCTGCCATATGCTAATTTCATTTCCCCTCTTCTCTAATACCATCATGTATTAAGAAGTTAGAGTCTGAAAAACAACTCCAAAAAAAAAAAGACAAAGGCAGCAGATGCTTAGAAGTAACAAAAACTTGGCTAAGTTATAACATCTGGACTTCATCACTGCAACTCTGACGTCAGGACACAGCCCAGATGTTAACTACAGTAACCATCTAAAGTTTGGGTGAATGTGGTCTTTCCTTTAATTTGCAAAATCCTTTTTGCAAAAATCCTTGAAGACATAACAGCTTAGGGATATAAGTAGTCTACCGAATATTTAGGAGACCAACTTTGGGATCACACAAATACACTGGCTTTCTACGTGCATTCATCTCCTTGGAATGCTGTGGTCACCTACCTGGAATCCCACTCCCCCAGCCCACCGGCCCCCAGGAAAAGAATAATGAAAAAAAAAAAAAAAAAGTACTTGGAAAGAATAGCAAGAAGGGAAATTGTGAATGTAAAAATGAGAAGTGACTAGTCCTGAACCTTGACATGTGGATATAAATCAGGACACTCTTCCTACACACTCAAGGGCAGGCTGTCTCTTCCAGTTGTAGCCTGCTGGGATGAGCAGCCAGATTTCCGTGTTTTATGTATAGTCTCCACGTTTTCTAGGCAGTTGAAGAACAAGGGAAGACTTATTAGAATGCAGATGGAAAAGAAAACAATAACCTATATCTTAAATTTCTTTCCACTTTTGATTATTATATTGAATTAATGGGTAATTGACGCCTTATATACTTTTCACAGTTGTATAGTTAATGAAGCTATGCTACATGGGCTTGTCCTTTGGATGATACTGAAATAAAATGGAACAAAATTTCATTCCCTATCTCCTAACCCACCCACACTCCCAACTGTCAAATATCACTGGAGAAACTGATTAGAAAAAGACCAAACTATGGTTAAAAATCTGACTTACTCATTGATGGAAGTTCTGAATATAATACATATGCCTTTTTGTGATTTCATATCCTGGGGTTGTGACATGACTAAAAGTCACTTTGCATTTAACAAAATATTTAGAGTTCATTTAACAAATACTTTGAAGGCAGAATAGTGCTGGTTAAGGGCACAGACCCTGGAGACAGATGATCTGGATTCAAATCTTGACTCTCTCACTTACTATATATGATCTTAGAAGAGTTTCAGCCTTCTGGGAGGAGTTTAGAATATTGCTGAGTGTCGATTTACGTATTATAAAATGGGGAAAGTGATCCTTAACTTACTGTATTTTTGTGAAAATTAGTGATAAATGTATGAAAAGCCTACAGTAGTACATGCCATAAAAAAAGTTCAATAAATAGCACCATTAAACATATTAAAGGCAGAGGTAAGTCCTGTCCGTCTTTGTATCCCAATATACAGTGACTTGATAAGTGTTCAGCAAATAGTTTTTGAATACATAAATGAAAGAGCAAAGAGTAAATGAACAGATTCAGGGGTTGAAACCACAGCCTTCCACGGTAGCCAAGTGAGTTTACCCCAGGTTTCCTGAACTAACCAGGCTATTGCTTTCACTGTCTCTGTGCCCTTTGCCAGGGTTCACAAGGTTTCCTCCTCTTCCTGCATCTTGCCCACTTTTGCCTGAATTTACTAGCCTAGTCCCATCCTGTCATGATCACTTTGCAGATGACTTCAGGGACGCCTTCCTTGTAATGCCCACAGCGCTGGGCATTAATGTCATCCAAAGTCATCTCTGCAGCACATGGCAGAATGCCTAACCTACAGGAAGTTATTAATATTTGTTAAATAAAAGAATATTGCCTTTTTTGTTGTTTAATGTCTAATGTACCTGTCTTGAGAGTAGGGCCTATGCTCTACTTTTCACCACAACACAGCATCACGATGAACAAATACTTAGGCACATAGCATATTTGGATTTGAAGGACATTTGGCAATAACGTAATTGAACCCCATCTCTATAGATGAAGAACATGAGGATTATATAGGTTAACGAGTTGCTCAAGTCTCACAGAGCTGGTATAGTCTCAGAGTGGGGAATACAAATCAGACCTCTTGACTAATCATGTTTGATTGAACAGATGGAAAAAAAATGTCCTAAAGGAGGTTTGTAGTGATCACATGTATTTATTACTATGTAACTCAAGTTTTCAAAATTCCTGAGAACTCAAACAAGGTCTTACTTAGATTAAGTTATTGCAAGAACAACAGCTTTTTTGGTCACAGATTTCTAAAATAGCTTAACTAGTCAACAGGCAAGGGCAGCCTCCTTGGAGATGGCCATAGGTGACTTGGAATAAAAACCAGTAACATATGGGCTTCCCTGGTGGCACAGTGGTTGAGAGTCCGCTTGCCGATGCAGGGGACACGGGTTCGTGCCCCGGTCCGGGAAGATCCCACATGCCGCGGAGCGGCTGGGCCTGTGAGCCATGGCCGCTGAGCCTGCGCGTCCGGAGCCTGTGCTCCGCAACGGGAGAGACCACAACAGTGAGAGGCCCGCATATCGAAAAAAACAAACAAACCAGTAACGTATTGATTGACATGCAGAATGAAGGATACTCTTTAAATACATTTTGCAGGCTCTGACCCTTCTATTATCTGCAGTCTGTGCACTGTCTTGTTTGTATTGGAAGGTATTATCAGGGACCAAGTTCTACCCTGAACCTCTTTCTGCAGCACTGCAATCAGGATGATTGTCCGTAGTGGTCATGACTTGTGTTGCAAGACCAAGTTCTCTAACGAGAATTTTCTATCTAATCTTCACAGGCAGTTCCCAAGAATGCAAATGCTTATCTTAAAAAAGAAAAGCCAGAAGTCTGACATGCCCATTGAGCAAGTGAATAGCACTACAGCTATTGGTAGGGATGGATGATCTTGTGTGATAATCTATATGTTTTAGTCATCGTGTGAATGGATGCTCTGGTTAAAATGCAGATTCATGAATAAGAAATTGTTTGCTGAATTCAGCATTAAAAGTTTTTTAGGGGGAAATCCTGATTATGTCAAACATGTTAACTGCATACAGGATATGATGCTGACTTTGTTTATGTCAGCTACAGAAAAATTTTTAAAAGAGGAATAGAAGCTGTGGGAAAGCTGTAGGCTGAAGGTAGAATGTTCTCTTAATCCTA
Source organism: Platanista minor (assembly GCA_004363435.1). Taxonomy (NCBI): domain Eukaryota; kingdom Metazoa; phylum Chordata; class Mammalia; order Artiodactyla; family Platanistidae; genus Platanista; species Platanista minor. Next base: position 4,859 of record RJWK010017860.1, on the reverse strand, counting down.
ACCAGCTGTCCTTGTTTGAATGCATGGGAATTTAATAGCAATCTCTCTCTTTCTGACTCTTATAATGTGCCTGGTGAGTAGCATACTCTGTATGCATTTTACCATAGCAATGGCAAAGCTGTTTTCTAGCTACCAAAGTGTCTAAGACAATGTAAGAGGGAAATATTGAAATGTCAACTTGAAACAAAATATATGTAAGTACCAACAACAGACTTCTCTAAGGATGTTAAATGCCAAGGAGCCATATTAAGTAATTACTGAAACACAGCAAGTTTCAATTCACTTAGACTGCTTTTAGAGTGGTTGCTATCTCAACTTGAATCGCCCCAGCAAATCACAAGTGCAAGGGTGATAGAAACACAACATTCCAGTACCTGAAGATAAATAGTCTAAGTGTCACACTCCAAACTCTTCAGATCTTTCAACTACTACTCCTTCACATTTTTCTTTAGGGCCTGACAAATTATAAATCCTTGACTTCACAGAGGAAACTGTAGCTTTACTCTGGATCTCCTGAAGTAACAGGTCAAGAGGATAACCAGAAGTAAGGAAAGAAATAACATTTTTACTTTTGGTTTACAAAACTATGCTATGGAAAAAAATACGTAAAGAGGAAGCGATTTCGACTTTTGTTAGTTTCTAAAAATGGTTACCCACAAATGTCCCCATTTATTTATAGTATATGCTTCCTGAGTTTTGTTTCATTCCTATAAGGTTATACGAACATCATGGACTTGGGATTCAAGAGAACTGAGCTCACATCCATATTTAAACTCTTACTAGTTATGTGACTTTTGACAAGTTGCTTAACAGTTTGGGCTTGAGTTTCCTCACTCGTCAATGAGGAAAGGCTATCTGCCTTAAATGGCTGTAGCAGCACTCAGAGAGACACACGTCCCATGTAAACTACTGGGCTACAGTAGGTCCTCAATGAAAATTGGTTTCTCTCTCTTCTGATATTTCATTCCTGTGATTTCTCCGATGGGCAGGAGACTGTCTAGAACTAGCCTTTAGAACACTCAATTTCATTTTGCAACTAGGGAAATAATGACAAAATAAAGAAGATTAAAAATTATAATTACAAAATGCCCACTCAGTCACACCAGTGGTACTTGGCATGAAAATTATGACTATAAAGAAAGATCTTGGCCACCCCAATACTATCCAATATAAGAAATTATGAATGCCAAATGCCCACAGACAATCCAGTGCCATGAATCAAAATGAACTGTAATGATCCAAGTTGAGTGGTTAGAAATATCTTAATTTAACAAATTTTACCAAAACATTTAAACACAGTGCTAGGAGTCCCTTATGACCTCAGAGGGATGTGGGCAAGTGAGGGACTCTGAAGGTCATTAGCCTCATGTAAATCTGCCTCATACTGTGGGGTGTAGGCAATCAGTGCTTTTTATTATTACTATTATTTTAAAAATAAAGATATTACAATCTTCAAAAATTTTACAACTCTCCAAATCCATCATATTTCCTTTGGTTTTTTCCCACCTGCCCTACTTGAATTGGCAGGTAAACTTGTTTCTTCTAAGTAAGTGATGGGGATGTTGACTTGTTTGAACTGGTGTGTGTGTGTGTGTGTGTGTGTGTGTGTGTGTGTGTGTGTGTGTGTGTATGTATGCTGCCTGAAAAAAAAGTACTGGTATGCTATGCAGGTGCATACCAGCTCTATATACAAGCACCAGAGATGTTTTTTTTTTTCAAGTAGATTCCCATCTAGCTGGGTGGAGAAGACTAACATATGAAATAGAAACAAAGAAATGAAATAAATAAAAAGAAGTATATAATTAATTACAGACATTTAAAAATTCTGTGTTACAAGACTGCAACTAAAATGAACATCAGTAAAGGCTGACATTGTTCTAAATGTTATAAAAGCAAGAGAATTGAAAGGTGGAGATGACTTGGATTAGGGGATCCTGTTCCGTTTGTTGGAGGAGAAATGAACACAGTGCTTCCGTGGAACATAAGGAGAAAAGGATGACTAAAGAGAGTCTGTCTAGATAACAGAGGACCTTCACAAACGCATAGAGGTGTTTTGGTTATGAGTCTGAAAACTGCACGACACAAGGTTTCTGAGCAAAAACAGTAACAAAGTGAAGATGGCAGTGTCATGCAAGATGGATTGAAGTGGTAGATGCTGGAGTCATAGGGACAAGCTTAGAAGAATTGTTAGACTTTATCTATGTAAAAACAATGGCAGTCTGTGCCCTCATGGTAGAGGTGGAACTAGAAAGGAAGGGGCAGACACTGAGATACACAGAAGGCAGATTTGACAGGATTTGGTCACTGATGTGGTATGAGGGATGAAGGGTTGGGGAGGCAACCTATAGAAGGCTGTGAGGTTAACCTTGCAATTGCTGAGTTTAATCTGATGTTGCAAGACCTCCAACATTTACTGGACATGTCCAGTAGACAGTTGGAGATAGAGGATTAGAGTTTAAAGGTGAGGTTAGGACAGATAAAGCTGGCTAGCTAGCTAGCTAGCTAGCTAGATGTGTAGATCGATAGATAGACAGATAGATAGATAAAGGAGAAAGACTCAACTGATGTTGGATGAATACAAGTGTAACTATCATATCATTTATATATCTGGTACTTTGAGCTTTAGGAATTATCAACATAGAAGCAAGAATATAATCTGAAAATAATTCACAAAAAAACAATATATGTGATGTACAAGGGGGAGGGTACTGATTCAAATAGCTTCTGAGTGTTTAGTTGATTCAGAAAGAATGTGAGGTAGACATTTTGCCTCAACTCCCTGATACTTATTTTTTTCTTTTAGTTGGTCCTATACAAAATGTACTTGTATATTTTGTATACTATATTCATATATGCATTTCTGCATTTGGCAATATGTGTATGTGCATTTGGTTTTGGCTTCAAAGAAGAATGTAGATTCTAGAAGGAGAGAAAGAGAGACAATAAACACACATACAACATACTGGGACAAATGGATTGCAATTGGTTGATAGGAGAATGCGATTTTAACAGAACGATCCAGAATGGTCTCTCAGTCGAGGTACCATTTATCAGAGACCTGAATGAAGTGAGGGAGAGAGCCATGTGACTATCTGAAAAAAGAGTTTTTCCAAATGAGGGAACAGCAACTGCCAAGGAAGAGCAGAGGTCAGAGTGCATGGAAAGGAGTGAACTGGGGGAAGAATATAAGAAGGTGATGTAGGAGAGGTAGGCAGGCCCCAGGTCAGGTAAAGACTTCTTGGCCACAGGATGGATTTTATTCTAAATGTGAGGGAAAGATACTGGAGGGTTTTGAGCTGAGGAGTCACAAGACATAATTTATATTTAAAAACATCCCTCAGGCTGCCACATTTGGAATACCTTACTGGAGTGGGGCAGGGGTACAAGTAGGGAGGCCAGTTAAGAGGCGATGGTAAGAATACAGGTTGGAGATGATGGCAGCTTGGCCCAGGGCGGTAGCACTGAGGATGGTGGTTGGATTCCACATGCATTTTGCAGGGAGAGCTGATGTGATTGGCGGATGGAAGGAACTTGAGGTACGAAGGAAGAGAGAAGTTACTGATGAACTGAGATGAAAAGACGAGTTTTATGAGAAAGTGAAGAACTTGTCGATTTTGGACATGTTACATGATTTTTGGCAAGTTACTTAACCTCTCTGGACATGTTTCCTCATTTGTAAAACAAGGATAAAACAGGGCTAATAAATCTACTTCAGAATCTACTTCATCGTCTTATGTAAGCATTAAATAACCATGCAAGAGAAGCTCTGAGCAGAGCCCTGAACTGCATGTCAGGGGCCCAGCTAAAATTAAATATCAGGAAGTTGAGGAAAAAACTTCAGTCTTACCTTCTTTTTGAGTTTTAAAATAAAAGCTTAAAAACCTTAGCTACAATTTCTTCCATGACCTTTCTTTTAGGGTATGGGTGCTACTGTTGTGGGAGAGAGTGTTAGTTCTAAATGTCAAGTATGCCACATGTGCTAAAAATATAATAATTTTGATGGTGATTTTCACTGAATAAGTAAATTTAGTATAAAAATGATGGCTATTAGAGAGACGTTCTAACTGCAATTAGGAGACTTCAAAGAAGAGATGGAGTTTATATTTTGAAGAAAAGAACAGAAAGAATTTACAGAATTGCTTGAGGGGAACATATTCCATGAGAAATGATAAAAGTCATTAAAATAAGGAGGAACATCGATAATCATGTGATTATGAAGAAAATCAGCACATGTTTTACAAAGCATGGCTTGTTTCCATCTGCATTTCACGTTCTCAAAGAAATGACTTAGTAACGTGAAAGAAATCATTTAACTAAGAAAGCTGTAAATTCACCAATATTGTCAAGCAACTTTGAAGAGCCTATGTTCACAATGACATTTGAGATCTTCACAACACCATACAGTGCACTGCTCCCAACTTGTCGATACGATAAGAAGAAAGATTGCTAGGTGGATGGATAAATGCATGCACAGAGGTCACTATGCCCTTGCTCAGCAGTCTCAACTTTAAAAGTGAATAACCCTCTTTAGTTATGTATCTCTGAGAAAATGTGGAGGGAGAGACACCAATTTTTAACATGCATATCATTCTAAAGCATGATGCTTTACCTAAAAAGACATCTTAGAAATAAAGTATTGCTACTTTACTCATTTAACAGAGAAGAATGAAAAAATAAAATCAAAACTTATTTTTGCAAATTAATGCTTCCTCCACTTGAGGATAAAAGACTTGCTTTTCAGTGACATTTAAATACTTGGTCCCCTATGCCAGGTTTTCCCACTTAATTCCACAGAACCCTTGGTCTTCATGAAAGCCTTCAAGGGATTCTTTTTTTTTTTTTTTTTTTTGGTTAAGAGG
>RJWK010017859.1:0-33908 GCA_004363435.1 Platanista minor | reverse complement strand
TTTTTTTTTTTTATTACTTTTAAATTTTTTTATTTTTAATAATTATTTTATTTTTTTCCTTCCTTTCTTCTTTCTTTCTTTCTTTCCTTCTTTCTTTCTTTCTTTCTTTCTTTCTTTCTTTCTTTCTTTCTTTCTTTCTTTCTTTCTTTCTTTCTTTCTTTCTTTCTTTTCTTCTCCCTTTCTTCTAAGCTGTGAGGTTGACAGGGTCTTGGTGCTGTGGCTGGGGGCTAGGCCTGTGCCTGTGGGGTGGAAGAGCCAAGTTCAGGAACTTGGTCCACAAGAGACCTCCCAGCTCCATGAAATATCAAATGGTGGAAGCTCTTCCAAAGATTTCCATCTCAATGCTAAGACCCCACTCCACTCAACAAACAGGAAGCTACAGTGCTGGACACCCAATGCCAAACAACTAGCAAAACAGAAACACAGCCCCACCCATTAGCAGAGAAGCTGCCTAAAATCATAATAAGGATACAGACACTTAAAAACACACAACTGTATGTGGTCCTGCCCACCAGAAAGACAAGATAAAACCTAATCAATCAGAACACAGGCACTAGTCCCCTCCCCCAGAAAGCCTACACAAGCCACTGAACAAAACTTAGCCACTGGGAGAAGACACGAAAAACAACAGAAACTACGAACCTGAAGCCTGTGGAAAGGAGACCACAAACACAGTAAGTTAAGCAAAATGAGAAGACAGGGAAACACATAGCAGATTAAGGAGCAAGGCAAAAAACAATCAGACTAAACAAACGAAGAGGAAACAGGCAGTCTACCTGAAAATGATTACAAAGTAATGATAGTAAAGATGATCGAAAACCTCGGAAATAGGGTGGAGAAAATACAAGAAACGTTTAACAAAGGCATAGAAAAACTAATGAGCCAAAAAATAATGATGAACAACAAAATAAATGAAATTAAAAGTTCTCTACAAAGAATCAGTAGCAGAATAAATGCAACAGAAGAAAGGATAAGTGACCTGGAAGATAAAATAGTGGGAAAAAATACCACAGAGCAGAATAAAAAAAAAATGAAAAAAATTGAGAACAGTCTTATAGACTTATGTGACAATATTAAACGCACCAAGATTAGAATTATATGGGTCTCAGAAGAAGAGAAACAGAAAGGGACTGCGAAAATATTTGAGAGATGATAGTTTAAAACTTCCCTAATATGAGTAAGGAAATAGTTAATCAAGTTCAGGAAATGCATGGAGTCCCATAAAGGATAATCCAAGGAGAAATACGCCAAATCAAACTATCAAAAATTAAACACAAAGAAAAAATATTAAAAGCAGCAAGGTTAAAACAGCAAATACGGCTTCCCTGATGGCACAGTGGTTGAGAGTCTGCCTGCCAATTCAGGGGACACGGGTTTGTACCCCGATCTGGGAAGATCCCACATGCTGTGTAGCGGCTAGGCCCGTGAGCCATGGCTGCTGAGCCTGCGCATCTGGAACCTGTGCTCTGCAACAGGAGAGGCCACAGCAGTGAGAGGCCCACGTACCACAAACAAACAAATAAACAAACAAACAAACAAAAAAACAGCAAATAACATACAAGGGAATCCACATAAGTTTAACAGCTGATCTGTCAGCAGAAACTCTGCAAGTCAGAAGGGAGTGGCAGGACATATTTAAAGTGGTGAAAGGGAAAAACCTACAACCAAGATTACTCTACCCAGAAAGGGTCTCATTCAGATTTGACAGAGAAATAAAAAACTTTACAGACAAGCAAAAGCCAAGAGAATTCAGCAGCACCAAATCAGCTTTACAACAAATTCTAAATGAATTTATCTAGGCAGGAAACACCAGAGAAGAGAAAGAACTACAATAACAAACTACCCAAAATTAAGAAAATGGTAATGGGAACATACATATCAATAATTACATTAAATGTAAATCGATTAAATGCTCTAAACAAAAGGCATAGACTGGATGAATGGATACAAAAAGAAGACCAATATATATGCTGTCTACAAGAGACCCACTTCGGGTCTGGGACACATACAGACTGAAAGTGAGGAGCAAGAAAAAGGTATTCCATGCAAATTGTAATCAAAAGAAAGCTGTAGTAGCAATTCTCATATCAGACAAAGTGGACTTTAAAATAAAGACTATTGGAGGAGACAAAGAAGGACACTAAATAATGATCAGGGGATCAAGCCAAGAAGCCGATATAACAATTGCAAATATTTATACATCCAACATAGGAGCACCTCAATACATACAGCAAATGCTAACAGCCATTAAAGGGGAAATCAACAGTAACACAATAATAGTAGGGTACATTAGCATCCCACTTTTTCTAATGGACCCATCATGCAAAGTGAAAATAAATAAGTGAAGAGAAGTTTTAAATGATACATTAAACAAGATGGACTTAATTCATATTTACAGAACATTCCATCTCAAGTGCTCATGGAGCATTCTCCAGGATAGATCATAACAGGGGTCACAAATCAAGCCTTGGTAAATTTAAGAAAATTGAAATCATATCAAGTATCTTTTATGACCACAATGCTATGAGACTAGATATCAATTACAGGAAAAATTCTATAAAAAGTACAAACACATGGAACCTAAACAATACACTACTTAATAAACAAGAGATTGCTGAAGAAATCCAAGAGGAAAGAAAAAAACCCTAAAAACATATGACAATGAAAACACAATGAAATAAAACCTATGGGATGCACAAAAGTAGTTCTAAGAGGGAAGTTTAATGCAATACAGTCCTACCTCAGAAAACAAGAAACATCTCAAATAAACAACCTAACATTACACCTAAAAATAACTAGAGAAAGAAGAACAACAAAACACCTAACTTTTTAGCAGAAGGAAAGAAATCATTAATATCAGATCAGAAATAAATGAAAAAGAAAAGAAGGAAACAATACCAAAGATCAATAAAATCAAAAGCTGGTTATTTGAAAACATAAACAAAATTGATAAACCAAGAGTCAGACTAAACAAGAAAAAAGGGAGAAGACTCAAATCAATAGAATTAGAAATAGAAAAAAGAGAAGTAACAACTAACACTGCAAAAATACAAAAGATCATGAGAGAGTACTACGGCCAACTATATGTCAATAAAAAGGACAACCTGGAAGAAATGGATAAATGCATAGAAAAGCACAACCTTCCAAGAGTGAACCAGGAGAAAATAGAAAATATTAACAGACCAATCACAAACACTGAAATTGAGACTGTGATAAAAATCTTCCAATAAACAAAAGAGCAGGAACAGACAGCTACACAGGGGAATTATATCAAACATTTAAAGAAGCGCTAACACCTATCCTTCTCAAAATCTTCCAAAATATAGCAGACGGAGGAACACTCCCAAACTCATTCTACGAGACCACCATCATCCTTATAGCAAAACCAGACAAAGATGGCACAAAGAAAGAACATTACAGGCAAACAACACTGATGAACATAGATACAAAAATCTTCAACAAAATAGTAGCAAACAGAACCCAATAGCACATTTAAAAGATCATGCACCATGATCAAGTTGGTTTATCCCAGGAATGCAAGGATTCTTCAATATACACAAATCAATAAATGTGATACACCATACTAACAAACTGAAGGATAAAAACCAAGAAAAAGTCTCAATAGATGCAGAAAAAGCTTTCAACAGTATTCAACACCGATTTATGAAAATAACCCTCCAGAAAGTAGGCATAGAGGGAACTTACTTCAACATAATAGAGGGGAGCTATGGAGGAGAGCGTAGCAACAGGGGTGTGGAGGGCAAAATGGTGAGTTTCCCGCACAAAGGATCAGTGCTGACCTGCACTCACCAGCCCGAGAAGCTCGTCTGCTCACCCTCCAGGGAGGGTGGGGGCTGGGAGCTGAGGCTCTGGCTTCATTGGATCGGAGGGAGAGGACTGCGGTTGGCGGCGAGAACACAGCCTGAAGGGGGCTAATGCACCACGGCTAGCTGGGAGGGAGTCCAGTAAAAGGTCTGGAACAGCCAAAGAGGCAAGAGACATTTTCTCCCCTCTTTTTATCCTCGTGAGTGCGGAAAGGGGATTAAGAGTGCTGTTTAAAGGAGCTCCAGAGATGAGCATGAGCCGTGGCTATCAACAAGAACCACAGAGACTGGCATGAGTTGCTAATGCTGCTGCTGCTGCCACCAAGAAGCCTGTGAACAAACACTGATCACTATCCACACCGCCCCTCCTGGGAGCCTGTGCAGACCGCCATTGCCAGTGTCCCATGATCCAGGGACAGCTTCCCCAGGAGAATGCATGGTGCACCTCACACTGGAGCAACGTCATGCCGGCCTCTGACGCTGCAGGCTCTCTCCACATCAGGAAACCTCCCTCCCCCCAACCTCAGTGAGCCACAGCCCCTGAATCAGCTGCTCCTTTAACCCCGTCAAGTTTGAGCGAAGAATAGATGCACTCAGGTGACCTACACGAAGATTTGTGTACAAATCCAAAGCTGAAACTGGGAGCTGTGCAAACAAAGATCTGTGGAATACCTGAATAGACTACGAATCATACCAAATTGAGGAGGTGGACTTTGGGAGCAAAGATATATTATTTTTTCCCTTTTTTCCCTTATTGCGAGTGTGTATGTGTATGCTGCTGTGTGTGATTTTGTCTGTATAGCTTTGCTTTCACCATTTGTCCCAGCGTTCTGTCCGTCAGTTTTTTTTTTAATTTTTTACTTAATTTTTTTTCTAAATAATTATGTTTTATTTCAATAACTTCATTTTATTTTATTTTATCCTCTTTCTTTCTTTCTTTCTTTCTTTCTATTTTTTCTCCATTTTATTCTGAGCTGTGTGGTTGAAAGGCTCTTGGTCCTCCAGCCAGGAGACTGTGCTGTGTCTCTGTGGTGGGAGAGCCAACTTCAGGACACTGGTCCACAGAAGACCTCCCAGCTCCACGTAATATCAAATGGTGAAAATTTCCCAGAGATCTTCATCACAACGCCAAGACCCAGCTTCACTCAAAGACAAGCAACCTACAGTGCTGGACACCAAATGCCAAACAACTAGCAAGACAGGAACAGAGCCCCATCCATTAGCAGAGAGGCTGCCTAAAATCATAATAAGGCCACAGACACGTCAAAACACACCACCAGAAGTGGACCTGCTCACCAGAAAGACAAGATCAAGCCTCAACAACCAGAACACAAGCACAAGTCCTCTCCACCAGGAAGCATACACAGCTCACTGAAACAACTTTAGCCACTGGGGACAGACACAAAAACAACAGAAACTACAAACCTGCAGCCTGTGAAAAAGAGACTCCAAACACAGAAAATTAAGCCAAATGAGAAGATGGAGAAAGACTCAGCAGATGAAGGAGCAAGGTAAAAACCCACCAGATCTAATAAATGAAGAGGAAATAGGCAGTTGACCTGAAAATGAGTTAAGAATAATGATAGGTAAGATGATCCAAAAACTTGGAAATAGAATAGAGAAAACGCAAGAAACTTTTAACAATCACCTGGAAGAATTAAGAGCAAACAAACAATGATGAACAACACAATAAATGAAATTAAAAATACTCTAGAAGGGATCAATAGCAGAATAAATGAGTCAGGAGAACGGATAAGTAACCTGGAAGATAAAATAGTGTAAATAATTACTGCAGAGCAGAATAAAGTAAAAAGAATGAAAAGAAATGAGGACAGTCAGAGAACCTTGGGACAATGTTAAATGCATCAACATTCGAATTATAGGGGTTCCAGAAGAATAAGAGAAAAACAAAGGGACTGAGAAAATATTTGAACAGATTATAATGGAAAATTTCCCTAATATGGGAAAGGAAATAGTTAATCAAGTACAGGAAGCACAGACAGTCCCATACAGGATAAATCCAAGGAGAAACATGCCAAGAGACATAATAATCAAACTACTAAAAATTAAATACAAAGAAAACCTATTAAAAGCAGCAAGGGAAAAACAACAAATAACATACAAGGGAATCCCCATAAGGTTAACAACTGAACTTTCAGAAGAAACTCTGCAAGCCAGAAGGCAGTGGCAAGACATATTTAAAGTGAATAAAGAGAAAAACCCACAACCAAAATTACTCTACCAAGCAAGGATCTCATTCAGATTTGATGGAGAAATTAAAATCTTTTCAGACAAGTAAAAGCTGAGAGAGTTCAGCACCACCAAAACAGCTTTACCACAAATGCTAAAGGAACTTCTCCAGGCAAGAAACACAAGAGAAAGAAAAGACCTACAATAACAAACACAAAACAATTAAGAAAATGGGAATAGGAACATACATATCAATAATCACCTTAAATGTAAACAGAATAAATGCTCCCACCAAAAGACACAGACTGGTGGAATGGATACAAAAACAAGACCCATATATATGCTGTCTACAAGAGACCCACTTCAGCCTTAGGGACACATACAGACTGAAAGTGAGGGGATGAAAAAGATATTCCATGCAAATGGAAATCAAAAGAAAGCTGGAGTAGCAATTCTCATATCAAACAAAATACACTTTAAAAAAAAGACTATTACAAGAGACAAAGGAGGAAACTGCATAATGATCAAGGGATCGATCCAAGAAGAAGATATAACAATTGTAAATATTTATGCACCCAATATATGAGCACCTCAATACATAAGGCAAGCACTAACAGCCATAAAAGGGGAAGTCAACAGTAACACAATCAGAGTAGGGGACATTACCACCCCACTTTCACCAATGCACAGATCGTTCAAAATGAAAAAAAAAAGGAAACACAAGCTTTAAATGATACATTAAACAAGATGGACTTAATTGATATTTATAGGATATTCCATCCAAAAATAAGAGAACACACTTTCTTCTCAAGTTCCCATGAAATATTCTCCAGGATAGATCATAACTTGGGTCACAAATGAAGCCTTGGTAAATTTAAGAAAACTGAAATTGTATCAACTGTCTTATCCGACAGCAACACTATGAGACAAAATAAGAATTACAGGAAAAGATCAGTAAAAAATACAAACACATGGAGGCTAAACAATACACTACTTAATAACCAAGTGATCACTGAAGAAGTCAAAGAGGAAATCAAAAAAATACCTAGAAACAAATGACAATGGAGACACAACGACCCAAAACCTATGGGTTGCAGGAAAAGCAGTTCTAAATGGGAAGTTTATAGCAATACAATCTTACCTCATGGAACAAGAAACATCTCAAATAAACCACCTATATTTACCTATAAAGCAATTAGAGGAACAAAAAGCCCCAAACTTAGCAGAAGGAAAGAAGTCATAAAAGTCAGATCAGAAATAAATGAAAAGGAAACGATGGAAACGATGGCAAAGATCAAGAAAACTAAAAGCTGGTTCTTTGAGAAGATAAACAAAATTGATAAAACATTAGTCAGACTCATCAAGAAAAAAGGGAGAAGGTTCAAACCAATAGAAATCGAAATGAAAAAGTAGAAGTAACAACTGACATGGTAGAAATACAAAGGATCATGAGAGATTACTACAAGTAAGTCTATGCCAATAAAATGGAAAATCTGGAAGAAATGGACAAATTCTAAGAAATGCACAACTTTCCAAGTCTGAACTAGGAAGAAATAGAAAATATGAACAGACCAATCACAAGCAATGAAATTGAAACTGTGATTAAAATTTTCCAATAAACAAAAGACCAAGATCATATGGCTTCACAGGCGAATTCTATGAAACATTTAGAGAAGAGTTAACACCTAGCCTTCTAAATCTCTTCCATCATATAGCAAAGGGAGGAACACTCACAAATTCATTCTACGAGGACAGAATCACCCTGTTTCCAAAACCAGAAAAAGACGTCACAACGAGAGAAATCTACAGGCCAATATCACTGATGAACATAGTTGCAAAAATCCTCAACAAAATACTAGCAAACAGAATTCAACAGAACATTAAAAGGATCATACACCATGATCAACTGGGGTTTATTCCAGGAATTCAAGGAATCTTGAAAATATGAAAATCAATCAATGTGATACACCATATTAACAAATTGAAGGAGAAAAAGCATATGATCACATCAATCAATGCAGAGAAAGCTTGTGACAAAATTCAACACCCATTTATGATAAAACCCCGCAGAAAGTAGTCATAGAGGGAACTTCCTTCAACATAATAAAGGCCATACATGACAAACCCACAGCCAACATCGTCCTCAATGATGAAAAACTGAAACCATTTCCACTAAGATCAGGAACAAGACAAGGTTGCCAGTTCTCACCAATATTATTCAACGTAGTTTTGGAAGTTTTAGGCATAGCAATCAGAGGAGAAAAAAATTTTAAAAAAGGAATCCAAATTGGAAAAGAAGTAAAACTGTCTCTGTTTGCAGATGACATGATCCTATACATAGAGCATCCTAAAGATGCTACCAGAAAACTACTAGAGCTAATCAATGTATTTAGTAAAGTAGCAGGATACAAAATTAATACACATAAATTTCTGGCATTCCTATACACTAATGATGAAAAATCTGAAAGTGAAATCAAGAAAACACTCCTATTTACCATTGCAACAAAAAGAATAAAATATCAAGGAATAAACCTACCTAAGGAGACAAAAGAACTATATGCAGAAAATTATAAGAAACTGATGAAAGAAATGAAAGAGGATACAAATAGTTGGAGAGATATACCACGTTCTTGGATTGGAAGAATCAACATTGTGGAAATGACTCTACTACCCAAAGCAATCTACAGATTTAATGCAATCTCTATCAAACTACCACTGGCATTTTTCACAGAAGTAGAGCAAAAAATTTCTCAATTTGTATGGAAAGTCAAAAGACCCCGAATATCAAAAGCAATCTTGAGAGAGAAAAATGGAGCTGGAGGAATCAGGTTTCCTGCCTTTATAGTATAATACAAAGCTACAGTAATCAAGACAGTATGGTACTGGCACGAAGACAGAAATGTATATCAATGGAACAGGATAGGAAGGTCAGAGATAAACCCACGTACATATCGTCAACTTATCTTTGATAAAGGAGGCAAGAATATACAGTGGAGAAAAGGCATCCTCTTAAATGAGTGGTGCTGGGAGAACTCGACAGGTACATGTAAAAATATGAAATTATAACGGTCCCTAACACCATATACAGAAATTAGCTCAAAATGGATTAAAAATCTAAATGTAAGCCCAGACACTGTCAAACTCATAGAGGAAAACATAAGCAGAACACTCTATGACATCAATCACAGCAAGATCCTTTTTGACTCTCCTGCTAGAGAAATGGTAATAAAAACAAAAATAAACAAATTGGACCTAATGAAACTTAAAAGCTTTTTAACAGCAAAGGAAATAATAAGCAAGACCAAAAGACAACCCTCAGAATGGGAGAAAATATTTTCAAATGAAGCAACTGACAAAGGATTAATCTCCAAAATTTACAAGCAGCTCCTGCATGTCAATATCAAAAAAAAGCAAAGAACCCAATCGAAACATGAGAAGAAGACCTAAATAGGCATTTCTCCAAAGAAGTTTTACAGATTGCCAACAAACATGAAAGAATGCTCAACATCATTAATCATTACAGAAATGAAAATCAAAACTACAATGAGATATCATCTCACACCGGTCAGAATGGCCATCCTCAAAATATCTAGAAAGAATAAATGCTGGAGAGGGTGTGGAGAAAAGGGAACATGCTTGCACTGTTGGTGGGAGTGTAAATTGATACAGCCACAATGGAGAACAGTGTGGAGATTCCTTAAAAAACTAAAAGTAGAACTACAATACGACCCAGGAACTCCACTACTGGGCATATACTCTGGGAAAACGATAATTAAAGAAGAGTCATGTACCAAAATGTTCATTGCAGCTCTATTTACAATATCTAGGACATGGAAACAACGTAAGTGCCCATCAACAAATGAATGGATAAAGAAGATGTGGCACATATATACAATGAAATATTACTTAGCCATTATAATAAACGAAATTGAGTTATTTGTAGTGAGATGGATGGACCTAGAGTCTGTCAAACAGTGAAGTTAGAAAGATAAAAACAAATACCGTATGGTAACACATATATATGGAATCCAAGGGAAAAAAAAAACAGGTCATGAAGAGCATAGGGGCATGACGGAAATAAAGACACAGACATACTAGAGAATGTACTTGAGGATATGGGAAGGGGAAAGGGAAGCTGTGACAAAGTGAGAGAATGGCATGGACATATATACACTACAAAACGTAAAATAGATAGCGAGTGGGAAGCAATTGCATAGCACAGAGAGATCAGCTCATTGCTTTGTGACCACCTATAGGGGTGGGATAGGGAGAGTGGGAGAGACTGAGAGGCAAGAAAGAAGAGATATGGGAACATATGTATATGATAACTGATTCACTTTGTTGTAAAGCAGAAACTAACACACCATTGTAAAGCAATTATACTCCAATAAAGATGTTAAAAAAAAGAAAGCAATGTAGATGGTTTTGTAAAAACAACAACAACAACAAACATAATAAAGACCCTATATGATAAACCCACTGCCAACATCATTCTCAGTGGTGAAATATTGAAACCATTTCCACTAACATCAGGAACAGAAAGCTTGCTCACACTCACCACTATTATTCAACATAGTTTTGGAAGTTTTAGCCACAGCAATCAGAGAAGAAAAAGAAATTAAAATATTCCAAATTGGAATAGAAGAAGTAAATCTGTCTCTGTTTGCAGATGACATGATCCTATACATAGAGAATGCTAAAGATGCTATATCCTATAGACTCTACCAGAAAACTATTAGAGCTAATCAATGAATTTGATAAAGTAGCAGGATACAATAATAATGCACATGAATCTCTTTCATTCTTATATACTAATGATGAAAAATCTGCAAGATAAATTACTGAAACACTCCCTTTTACCATTGCAACAAAAAGAATAAAATACCCAGGAATAAACCTACCTAAGGAGAAAAAAGTTCTGTATGCAAAAATCTATAAGACACTGGTGAAAGAAGTTAAGGATGATACAAACAGATGGAGAGATATACCATGTTCTTGGATGGTAAGAATCAATATTGTTAAAATGTCTATACTACCCAAAGCAATCTACAGATTCATTGCAATCCCTATCAAACTACCAATGGCATTTTTCACAGAAATAGAACAATAAATTTCACAATCTGTATGGAAGCACAAAAGACCCCAAATAGCCAAAGAAATCTTGAGAAAGATAAACAAAGCTGGAGCAATCAGGCTCCTGGTCTTCAAGCTAAACTACAAAGCTAAAGTAATCCAGACAATATGGTAGTGGCACAAAAAGAGAAATATACATTAAAGGAACAGGATAGAAAGCCCAGAGATAAACTCACTCACATATAGTCACCTTATTTTTGATAATGGATGCAAGAATATACAATGGAGAAAAGACAGCCTCTTCAATAAGTTGTGCTGGGAAAACTGGAGGGCTTCCCTGGTGGTGCAGTTGTTGAGAGTCTGCCTGACAATGCAGGGGACACAGGTTTGTGCCCTGGTCAAGGAAGATCCCACATGCCATGGAGCAGTGGTGCCCATGATCCATGGCCATTGATACTGTACATCCGGAGCCTGTGCTCTGCAACGGGAGAGGCCACAACAGTGAGAGGAATGCATACAGCAAAGAAAAAAAAAAAAGAATCCTTTACAGCTACATATAAAAGAATGAAATTAGAACACTCCCTAACACCATACAGAAAAATAAACTCAAAATGGGTTAAAGACCTAAATGTAAAGTCACACACTCTGAAACTCTTAGAGGAAAACATAGGCAGAGCACTCTATAACAAAAATCATTGCATAGTACTTTTTGAACCACCACCTAGAGAAATGGAAATAACAAGAAAAATAGGGCTTCCCTGGTGGTTCAGTGGTTGAGAGTCCGCCTGCCAATGCAGGGGATGTGGGTTTGTGCCCCGGTCCACGAAGATCCCACATGCTGCAGAGCGGCTGGGCCTGTGATCCATGGCCACTGAGCCTGTGGGTCCGGAGCCTGTGCTCTGCAACAGGAGAGGCCACAAGAGCGAGAGGCCCACATACCACAAAAAAAAAAAAAAAGAAAAAAAGAAAAATAAACAAATGGAACCTAATGAAACTTAAAAGCTTTTGCACAGCAAAAGAAACCATAAACTATATGAAAAGACAACCCTGAGAATGGTAGAAAATATTTGCAAATGAAGCAACTGACAAATGATTAATCTCAAAACTTTACAAGCAGCTCATGGAGCTCTATGTCAGAAAAACAAACTAAACCAGAAATGGGCAGAATACCTAAATAGACATTTCTGCAAAGAAGATATATATATTGCCAACAAATACATGAAAGAATGCTCAACATCACTAATCATTAGAGAAATGCAAATTAAAACTACAATGAGGTAGTTTCTCACCTTACACTGGTCAGACTGGGCATCTTCAAAAAATCTACAAACAATAAATGCTGGAGAGGGTGTGGAGAAAAGGGAAACCTCTTGCACTGTTGTTGGGTATGTAAATTGATACAGCCACGATGGAGAACAATATGGAGGTTCCTTAAAAATCTAAAAATAGAACTACCATACGACTCAGGAATCCCACTACTGGGCATATACCCTGAGAAAACCATAATTTAAAAAGAGTCATGTACCGAAATGTTCATTGCAGTTCTATTTACAGTAGCCAGGACATGGAAGCAACCTAAGTGTCCATCAACTGATCAATGGATAAAGAAGATATGGCACATATATACAATGGAATATTACTCAGCCTTAAAAAGAAATGAAATCAAGTTATTTGTAGTGCAGTGGATGGACCTAGAATCTATCATACAGAGTGAAGTCAGAAAGAGAAAAACATACCGTATGCTAACACATATGTATGGAATCTAAAAAAGAAATGGTTATGAAGAACCTACGGGCAGGACATGAATAAAGATGCAGATATTGAGAATGGACTTGAGGACATGAGGAGGGGGAAGGCTAAGGCAGGATGAATTGAGTGAGTCGCATGGACTTATATATAGTACCAAATGTAATATAGACAGCTAGTTGGATGCAGCCACATAATACAGGGAGATCAGTTCAGTGCTTTGTTACCAGCTAGAGGGTTGGGATAGGGAAGGTGTGAGGGAGACGCAAGAGGGAGGAGATATGCAGATATATGTATATGTATAGCTGGTTCAATTTGTTATAATGTAGAAACTAACACACCATAGTAAAGCAATTATGTTCTAATAAAGATGTTAATAAATAAATAAATAAATAAAACAAGCAGCTCAAAAAAAGAAAAAGAACTGAAAGCATATTGATACCACAAGACATGAAAACACAAAACAAGATAGCAGGATAAGAAACAAGCCACATTTGGTCTAAAAAACTACCAAGGAACATTAACAAAATGGACATATTAATTAGTTATTTATCAATAATTAATAGAAATGGAATAAATTCTAAAGTAAGAAGACACAGAATTGCAGAATGGGTGAGGAAGCAAGATCCAATGATATTCTGCCTATGACTTATTAACTTTAGCCTTAAAGACAAATATAGTTTGAGAATAAAGAGATGGAAAAAGGTATTTCCAAATCGTAACCAAAGCAAATGGTGACAGGGAAAAGCAAGGTTAGCTATACTTAGACAAAATAAACTTTAATTTTGGTAAAAAGATAAAAGGACTTTATATAATGATAAAGGGTTTAATACATTGAGAAAATAAAGCAATTGTAAATATTTATGTGCAGAACATTGCACCACCTAAATATATAAAGTAAGAAATAACAGAGGTAAAAGTAGGAATAAACAGCAACACCATAATTGTTGGGGACTTTAAAACCCCACTCTCAAGAGTGGGTAGATCATCCAGACAAGAATAAATAAGGAAACATTGGATTTGAACAACCCTATATAACAAATGAACCTAACAGACATATACAGAACATTATATCCAACAACATCAGATTACACATTCTTCTTAAGTACACATGAAATGCTTTCTAGGTTACAGCATATATTAGGCCACAAAACAAGTCTTAGAAAGTTCGAGAAGATTGGCATCACACCATCTATCTTCTTTGATCACAGTGTTATGAAAGTACAACTCAGTTACTAGAGTAAAACTGGAAAGTACATGGAAAGTAAACAACAGTTTCCTAACAAAGCAATTTATCAAAGATGAAAATTTTAAATATACAAATAAAAATGGAAAAAAAAACATAATAAAACTTACGGGATGCAGCAACAGCAGTTTTAAAAAGAAAGTTCAGAGCAATAAATGCCTACATTATAAAGCAAGAAAAGTCCTAAAGAAAGAACCTAACTCTAAGCCTCAAGGAATCAGTTAAAGAAGAAAACACTACGCCCCAAATTAGCAGAAGTAAGGAAATAAAAAAATTAGAGAAGAAACTAATGAAACAGGAGACAGGAAAAAATTGAAAATATTAACAAAACTGAGAATTGGTTCATTAAAAAGATAAACAAAATGACAAATCTTTAGCCAGCCTCACCAACGAAAAAAGAGAGAAGACCCAATTCAACAAATTTATACCTGGAAAAAAAGTGACATCACAACTGACACAACAGAAATAGAAAGAATCATGACACTACTATGAACAACTATATGCCAACAATCTGGACAACCAAGAAGAAATGGATAAATTCATAGAAAAATGCAAACTACCAAGACTGAAACAGGAAGAAAAAGAATGTATGAATAGACTAATTTCCAAAAAACATTGAATCAGTAATCATAAATCTAACAAAGAAAGTCTCCGAACCAGATCTTTCACTGGTGATTTTTACCAAACATTTAAAGCAAAATCAATGCCAATTCTTTTAAAACCTTTGAAAATATCAAAGAAGAGTGAAGAATGCCAAACACATTTTATAAGGCTAACATTATCCTGATACCAAAGCCAGATAAAGGCACTATCAGAAAATAAACTATAGACCAAAATCTCTGATGAATATAGACGTAAAAATTATTAACAAAGGGCTTTCCTGGTGGTGCAGTGGTAGAGAGCCCACCTGCTGATGCAGGGGACACGGGTCTGTGCCATGGTCCGGGAAGATACCACATGCCACAGAGCGGCTGGGCCCATGAGCAATGGCCGCTGGGCCTGCGCATCTGGAGCCTGTGCTCCGCAACGGGAGAGGTCACAAAAGTGAGAGACCTGCGTACCACAAAAAAAAAAAAAAAATCTTAATAGAATAATACCAAAGTGAGTTCAGAAGCACATTAAAAAGATCATTCACCATGATAAACTGGGATTTATACCCCAGATGCAGGATATTTCATCATACCCAAATCAAGAAATATGATACATTGCATAAATAGAATGAAAGAAAAATATATATGATAATCTTGATAGACTCTAAAAAGCATCTGACAATATTCTACACCTGATCATGAAAAAAAAAAAAACTTAAAAATTTGTATGGAAAAACAAGACTCCGAATAGCCAAAGCAATCTTGAGAACGAAAAACGGAGTTGGAGGAATAAGGCTCCCTGACTTCAGACTGTACTACAAAGCTACAGTAATCAAGACAGTATGGTACTGGCACAAAAACAGAAATATAGATCAATGGAACAGGATAGAAAGCCCAGAGATAAACCCAAACACATACGGTCACCTTATCTTTGATAAAGGAGGCAGGAATGTACAGTGGAGAAAGGACAGCCTCTTCAATAAATGGTGCTGGGAAAACTGGACAGGTACATGTAAAACTATGAGACTAGAACACTCCCTAACACCATACACAAAAATAAGCTCAAAATGGATTAAAGACCTAAATCTAAGGCAAGAAACTATCAAACTCTTAGAGGAAAACATAGGCAGAACACTCTACGACATAAATCACGTCAAGATTCTATTTGACCCACATCTTAGAGAAATGGAAATAAAAACAAAAATAAATAAATGGGACCTAATGAAACTTCAAAGCTTTTGTACAGCAAAGGAAGCCATAAACAAGAACAAAAGACAACCCTCAGAATCGGAGAAAATATTTGCAAATGAAGCAACTGACAAAGGATTAATCTCCAAAATTTATAAGCAGCTCATGAAGCTCAGTAACAAAAATCAAGCAACCCAATACAAAAATGGGCTGAAGACCTAAATAGACATTTCTCCAAAGAAGATATATAGACCGCCAACAAAAACAGGAAAGAATGCTCAATATCATTAGAGAAATGCAAATCAAAACTACAATGAGATATCTTCTCACACCGGTCAGAATGGCCATCATCAAAAAATCTAGAAACAATAAATGCTGGAGAGGGTGTGGAGCAAAGGGAACTCTCTTGCACTGCTGATGGGAATGTGAATTGGTACAGCCACTATGGAGAACAGTATGTAGGTTCCTTTAAAACCTACAAATAGAACTACCATATGACCCAGGAATCCCACTACTGGGCATATACCCTGAGAAAACCATAATTCAAAAATAGTCATGTACCAAAATGTTCATTGCAGCTCTATTTACAATAGCCAGGAGATGGAAACAACCTAAGTGTCCATCACTGGATGAATGGATAAAGAAGATGTGGCACATATATACAATGGAATATTACTCAGCCATAAAAAGAAACAAAATGGAATTATTTGTAGTGAGGTGGATGGACCTAGAGTCTGTAATACAGAGTGAAGTAAGTCAGAAAGAGAAAGACATATACTGTATGCTAACACATATATATGGAATCTAAGAAAAAAAGAAATGTAGTGAAGAACCTATGGGCAAGATGGGAATAAAGACACAGACCTACTAGAGTATGGAAGTGAGGATATGGGGAGGGGGAAGGGTAAGCTGTGACAAAGTGAGAGAGTGGTATGGACATATATACACTGCAAAACGTAAATTACATAGCTAGTGGGAAGCAGCCGCATAGCACAGGGAGATCAGCTCGGTGCTTTGTGACCACCTGGAGGGGTGGGATAGGGAGGGTCGGAGGGAGGGAGATGCAAGAGGGAGGAGATATGGGAACATATGTATATGTATAACTGATTCACTTTGCTATAAAGCAGAAACTAACACACCTTTGTAAAGTAATTATACTCCAATAAAGATGAAAAGAAATAATGTAGAAGGAATCTTCTTCCACGTAATAAAGAACTTATAAGATAAAGCCTCAGGTAACATCATACTCAATGTTGAATGTTTGAAAACATTTCCTCTAAGATAAGGAACAAGAGTGCCCTCTCTCAGGACTTCCCTGTTGGTCCATGGGTTAAGACATCATCTTCCACTGCAGGGGGTTCGGGTTCAATCCCTGGTCAGGAGCTAAGATCACACATGCCTCATGGCCCAAAGAAACCAAATCATAAAACAGAAGCAATATTTTAACAAATTCAACAAAGAGTTTAAAAATGGTCCACATCAAAAAAAAATGTATTTAAAAAAAGAATACCAACTCTCACCAATTCTATTTAAAATAATATTGGAAGTCCTTCACAAAGCAGTCAGGCAATAAAAAGAAATAAAAGGCATCAGAATTGAAATGGAAGAAGTACATTTCCCTCTATTTGCTGATTGCATGATTTTATATATAGGAAATCTTAACAAATCTAGTTAAAAAAAAAACCTGCTAAAACTAATAAACATTACTGTAGGAAACGGATCCAAAAATATTGTTGCAATTTATGTCAAAGAGTGTTCTGCATATGTTTTCATCTAGGTATTTTATAGTATCCAGTTTTACATTTAACTCTTTCACCCATTTTGCATTTATTTGTGTATGTGTTAGTGAATGTTCTAATTTCTTTATTTTATGTGTAGCTATCCAGTTTCCCAGCAGCACTTATTGAAGAGACTGTCATTTCTCCATTTTATATTATTGCTTCCTTTGTCGTAGATTGAATGACTCTAAACGTGTGGTTTATTTCTGGGCTTTCTATCGTGTTCCATTGATCTACATTTCTGTTTTGGGACCAGTACCATACTACATTGATTACTGTAGCTTTGTAGTATAGTCTGAAGTCAAGGAGCATCATTTCTCCTTCTCCATTTTTGCTTCTCAACATACTTTTAGCTATACGGGATCTTTTATGTTTCTGTGCACACTCAGAATTTTTTGTTCAATTTCTGTAAAAAATGTAATTGGTAATTTGATAAGGATTGCATTGAATCTATAGATTGCCTTGGGTAGTACAGTTATTTTAACAATATTAGTTCAATATATTCTACAATGTGTGAAAATATAGTCATTGTTTGCAGTAACTATTTTTTTTCCTATTTTAAATGTTTTTACAATTTTATTGGAGTATAATTGCTTTACAATGGTGTGTTGGTTTCTGCTTTAGAGCAAAGTGAATCAGTTATACATATACATATGTTCCTGTATATCTTCCCTCTTGCGTCTCCCTCCCTCCCTCCCACGCCCCCCATCCCACCAACCTAGGTAGACACAAAGCACTGAGCTGATCGCCCAGTGTTATGTGGATGATTCCCACTAGCTATCTATTTTAAGTTTGGTAGTGTATATATATCCATACCAACCTCTCACTTTGTCACAGCTTACCCTTCTCCCTCCCCATATCCTCAAGTCCATGCTCTAGTAGGCCTGTGTCTTTATTCCCGTCTTGCCCCTAGGTTCTTCATGATCCTATATATTTTTCCATAGATTCCATATATATGTGTAGCATACGGTATTTGTTTTTCTCTTTTTGACTTACTTCACTCTGTATGACAGACTCTAGGCCCATCGACCTCACTACAAATAATTCAATTTCGTTTCTTTTTATGGCTGAGTAATATTCCATTGTATATATGTGCCACATCTTCTTTATCCATTCATCTGCTGATGGACACTTAGGTTGCTTCCATGTCCTGGAAAATGTAAACAGAGCTTCAATGAACATTGTGGTACGTGACTCTTTTTGAACTATGGTTTTCTCAGTGTATATGCCCAGTAGTGGGATTTCTGGGTCATATGGTAGTTCTATTCGTAGTTTTTTAAGGAACCTCCATACTGTTCTCCATAGTGGCTGTATCAATTTACATTCCCACCAACAGTGAAAGAGTGTTCCCTTTTCTCCACACCCTCTAAAGCATTTAGTGTTCGTAGATTTTTTATAATGGCCATTCTGACTGGTGTTAGATGATATGTAATTGCAGTATAGATTTGCATTTCTCTAATGATTAATGAGGTTGAGCATTCTTTCATGTGTTTGTTGTCAATCTGTATATCTTCTTTGGAGAAATATCCATTTAGGTCTCCTGTCCATATTTGGATTGCGTTGTTTGATTTTTGGATACTGAGCTGAATGAGCTGCTTGTAAATTTTGGAGATTAATCCTTTGTCAGTTGCATCATTTGCAAATATTTTCTCCCATTGTGAGGGTTGTCTTTTTGTATTCTTTATGGTTTCCTTTGCTGTGCAAAAGCTTTTATGTTTAATTAGGTCCAATTTGTTTATTTTTGTTTTTATTTCCATTTCTCTAGGAGGTGGGTCTAAAAGGATCTTGCTGTGATTTATGTCATAGAGTGTTCTGCCTAGGTTTTCCTCTAAGAGTTTTATAGTGTCTGGCCTTATATTTGGGTCTTTAGTACGTTTTGAGTTTATTTTTGTGTATGGTGTTAGGGAGTGTCCTAATTTCATTCTTTTATATGCAGATGTCCAGTTTTCCCAGCACTACTTTTTGAAGAGGCTGTCTTTTCTCCACTTTATATTTTTACCTCCTTTATCAAAGATAAGGTGACCACATGTGTGTGGGTTTATCTCTGGGCTTTCTGTCCTGTTCCATTGATTTATATTCCTGTTTCTGTGCCAGTACCATACTGTCTTCATTACTGTAGCTTTTAGTATAGTCTGAAATTTGGGCACCTGATTTCTCCAGCTCCGTTTTTCTTTCTCAAAACTGCTTTGGCTATTCTGGGTATTCTGTGTTTCCATACAAATTGTAAAATATTTTGTTCTAGTTCTGTGAAAAATGTCATTGGTAGTTTGATAGGGATTGCAATGAATCTGTACATTGCTTTGGGTAGTATAGTCATTTTCACAACGTTGATTCCTCCAATCTACGAACATGGTATATCTCCCATTTGTTTGTATCGCCTTTAATAGCTTTCATCAGTGTCTTACAATTTTCTGCATACAGGTATTTTGTCTCCTTATGTTGGTATATTCCTAGATATTTTATTCTTTTTGTTGCAAGGGTAAATGGGAGTGTTTTCTTAATTTCACTTTCAGATTATTCATTATTAACGTGTAGGAATGCAAGAGATTTCTGTGCATTAGTTTTGTATCCTGCTACTTTACCAAATTCATTGATTAGCTCTAGTAGTTTTCTGGTAACATCTTTAGGATTCTCTATGTATAGTATCATATCACCTGCAAACAATGACAGCTTTATTTCTTATTTTCCAATTTGGATTCTTTTATTTCTTTTTGTTCTCTGACTGCTGTTGCTAAAACTTCTAAAACTATGTTGAATAATAGTGATGAGACTGGGAAACCTTGTCTTGTTCCTGATCTTAGTGGAAATGGTTTCAATTTTTCACCATTGAGGACGATGTTGCCTGTGGTTTTGTCCTATACATTCTTTATTATGCTGAGGTATGTTCCCTGTATGCCTACTTTGTGGAGGGTTTTTATCATAAATGGGTGTTGAATTTTGTCAAGAGTTTTCTCTGCATCTATAGAGCTGATCATATGGTTTTTATCCTTCAATATGTTAATATGGTGTACCACGTTGTTTGATTTACATATATTGAAGAATCCTTGCAATCCTGGAATAAACCCCACTTTATCATGGTGTATGAACCTTTTAATGTGCTGTTGGATTCTCTTTGCTAGTATTTTATTTATTTTTTGCGATACTTGGGCCTCTCACTGCTGTGGCCTCTCCCGTTGTGGAGCACAGGCTCCAGACGCGCAGGCTCAGCGGCCATGGCTCACGGGCCCAGCCACTCCGCGGCATGTGGGATCTTCCCGGACCGAGACACGAACCCGCGTCCCCTGCATTGGCAGGCGGACTCTCAACCACTGTGCCACCAGGGAAGCCCCATGCACCTTAATTTTAATCTATACTCTAGGGGCATTTAGTTAACATCTAAAATGCCCTAATCAGGAATATACACTCAAGAGGAGCAGTTCAGTCACCTTAATGCAGGAGGCCTAATTAGCCTAATACATGTTAAAAATGAATTTTCATTGATAAAAAAAGAATGTTGTGCAAGATGAGCCCTGGCCACAAAAGTCTTACAGGCCACCAGGGAAGCCTGCTAGTATTTTATTGAGGATTTTTGCATCCATGTCCATCAGTGATATTGGCCTGTAGTTTTCTTTCTTTATGACATCTTTGTCTGGTTTTGGTATCAGCGTGATGGTGAACTCATAGAATGAGTTTGGTAGTGTTCCTCCATCTGCTATATTTTGGAAGAGTTTGAGAAGGACAGTTGTTCTTCTCTAAATATTTTATAGAAGTCGCCTGTGAAGACATCTGGTCCTGGACTTTTGTGTGTTGGAAGATTTTTAATCACAGTTTCAATTTCATTGCTTGTGATTTGTCTGTTCATATTTTCTACTTCTTCCTGGTTCCGTCTAGGAAGGTTGTGCATTTCGAAGAATTTGTCCATTTCTTCCAGGTTGTCCATTTTATTGGCATATAGTTGCTTGTAGGAATTACTCATTGTCCTTTGTATTTATTCAGTGCCAGTTGTTACTTCTCCTATTTCATTTCTAATTCTTTTGATTTCAATGTTCTCTCTTTGTTTCTTGATGAGTCTGGCTAATGGTTTATCAATTTTGCTTATCTTCTCAAAGAACCTGGTTTTCATTTTATTGATGTATGCTATCGTTTCCTTCATTATTTTTTCGGTTATTTCTGATCTGATCTTTATGACATCTTTCCTTCTTCTAAGTTTGGGGCTTTTTGTTCTTCTTTCTCTAATTGCTTTAGGTGGAAGGTAAGAATGTTTATTTGACATGTTTCTTGCTTACTAAGGTAAGATTGTACTGCTATAAACTTCCGTCTTAGATCTGCTTTTGCTGCATACCATAGGTTTTGTGTGGTCGTGTTTTCATTGTCATTTGTTTCTAGGTTTTTTAAAAATTTCCTCTTAGATTTCTTCAGTGATCTCTTGGTTATTAAATAGTGCATTGTTTCGACTCCATGTGTTTGTATTTTTTACAGAATTTTTCTGTAACTGATATCTACTCTCATAATGTTGTAATCGGAAAATATACTTGATATGATTTCAATATTCCTAAATTTACCAAGAGTTGATTTGTGACCCAAGGTATGATCTATCCTCTAGAATGTTCCATCAGCACTTGAGAAGAAAGTGTATTTTGTTGTTTTTGTATGGAATGTCCTATAAATATCAATTAATTCCATCATGTTTAATGTATCATTTAAATCTTGTGTTTCCATATTTATTTTTATTTTGGATGATCTGTCCATTGGTGAAGTGAGGTGTTAGAGAAAACTACTATGTTTGTGTTAATGTCCATTTCCCCTTTTATGGCTGTTATCATTAACCTTATGTATTGAGGTGATCTTATGTTGGTTGCATAAATATTTACAATTGTTATATCTTCTTCTTGGATTGATCCCTTCATCATTATGTAGTGTCCTTCTTTGTCTCTTGTAAAAGTCTTTGTTTTAAAGTCTATTTTGTCTGACATGATAATTGCTGCTCCAGCTTTCTTTTGATTTCCATTTGCATGGAATTTTTCTTTCCATCCCCTCTCTTTCAGTCTGTATGTGTCCCTAGGTCTGAAGTGGGTCTCTTGTAGACAGCATATATATGGGTCTTGTTTTTGTATCCATTCAGCTAGTCTGTGCCTTTTGGTGAGAGCATTTAATTCATTTACATTTAAAGTAATTATCGATATGTATGTTCCTATTACCATTTTCTTAATTGTTTTGGGTTTGTTATTGTAGGTGTTTTCCTTCTCTTGTGTTTCCTTCCTAGAGAAGTTCCTTTAGCATTTGTTGTAAAGCTGGTTTCGTGTTGCTGTATTCTCTTAGCTGTTGCTTGTCAGTAAAGATTTTAATTTCTCCGTCCAATCTGAATGAGATCTGTGCTGGGTAGTCTAATCTTGGTTGTAGGTTTTCCCCCTTCATCACTTTAAATTTATCCTGCCACTCCCTTCTGGCATGAAGAGTTTCTGCTGAAATATCAGCTATTAGTGTTATGGGGATTCCCATGTATGTTATTTGGTTTTTTTTTTTCCCCTTGTTGCTTTTAGTATTTTTTCTTAGTATTTAATTTTTGATAGTTTGATTAAAATGAGTCTTTCTGTGTTTCCCTTGGATTTATCCTGTATGGGACTCTTTGTTCTTCCTGGACTTGATTACCTATTTCCTTTCCCTTATTATGGAAGTTTTCAAGTATATATAACTATGTACAGTTTTCAACTATAATCTCTTTAAATATTTTCTCAGTCCCTTACTTTTTCTCTTCTTCTTCTAGAACCCCTATAATTCGAATGTTGGTGCATTTATTTTTGTCCCAGAGGTCTGTGAGACTGTCCTCAAATATTTTCATTCTTTATTCTTTATTCTGCTCTGCAGTACTTATTTCCAGGTCAATTTTCCATTCTTCTGCCTCAGTTATTGTGCTACTGATCCTTTCTAGAGAATTTTATTTCATTTCTTGTGTTGTTCATTACTGTTTGTTTGCTCTTTAGTTCCTCATTAAACGCTTCTTGTATTTTCTTCATTCTATTTCCAAGATTTTGCATCATCTTTACTATCTTTATTCTGAATTCTTTTTTAAGTAGACTGCCTATTTTCTCTTCATTTGCTAGGTCTGTTGGGTTTTTACCTTGCTCCTTCATCTGCTGAGTGTTTCTCTGTCTTCTCATTTTGCTTAACTTACTTTGCTTGGCGTCTCCTTTTCACAGGCAGCAGGTTCATAGTTTACGTTGTTTTTGGTGTCTTCCCCCAGTGGCTAAGTTTTCTTCAGTGGGTTTTTTTATGCTTCCTGGTGGAGGGGACTACAGTCTGCGTTCTGGTAGGTGAGGCTGGATCTTGTTTGTCTGGTGGGTAGCTCCACGTCTCATGATGTGTTTTGGTGTTTCTGTGCCCTTATTGTGATTTTAGGCAGCCTCTCTGCTAATGGGTGGGGTTATTTTCCTCTGTTGTTAATTGTTTGGCATAGGGTGTCCTGCAGTGTAGCTTGCTGGTTCTTCAGTGGAGATGGGTCTTGACATTGAAGTGGAGATCTCTGGTAGATTCTAGTCATTTGATATTACATGGAGCTGGGAGGTCTCTTGTGGACAAATTTCCTGAACTTGGCTCTCCCACCTCTGAGGAACAACCCCGACACCTTGCTGGAGCACCAAGAGCCTGTCATCCACAGAGCTCAGAATAAAAGAAAGAAAAAGAAGGGAAAGAAAGAAAGAAAGAAAGAAAGAAAGAAAGAAAGAAAGAAAGAAAGAAAGAAAGAAAGAAAGAAAGAAAGAAGGAAGGAAGGAAGGAAGGAAGGAAGGAAAGAAGGAAGGAAGGAAGGAAGGAAGGAAAGAAAGAAAGAAAGAAAAAGAAAAGAAAGAAGATAAAATAAAATAAAATAAAAAAGTTATTAAAATTAAAATAATTATTAAAAAACAATTTAAAAAATTAAAAAGAAAGAAACAAGAGATCTACCAAACCAAAAAAGAAATCCATCAATGATAACAAGCACTAAAAACTATGCTAAGAAAAAAACTACCAAAGAACAACAACAACAACAACAAAAACCAGACAGACCAAACTCTATGACAAATGGTAAAAGCAAAGCTATACAGAGAAAATCACACACAGAACCATACACATAGACACTAATAAAAAGAGAAAATGGGAAATATATATATATATATTTTCACTCTTTGTCCATTATACAGTCATATACAAAATCCACAAGCATAAATCAAAAAATGTTGGAATTTCTCAATTATTTCAGTAATTTGGCAGGATAAAAAATCAACAAACAATAATTAGTTTCATTTCTCTCTACTAAGGATAAAGAATAAGAAAAATGAAATAAAGGAAACAAGTCCTTTCATGATAACATCCTAAGAAAATACTTAGGAATAATTTTTACCAAGGAAGTGAAAGATTTGTACATTAAAACTACAAGATTTTGCTGAAATTGAAGACACAAGTAAATGAAAGAAACATCTCATGTTAATGGTTGATAAAAATTCATGTTATGAAAGTGGCCATACTACCCAAAGCTGTCTACAGATTCAGTCCAATTCTTACTAAATTACCAAGTGAATTATTCAAAGACATAAAAAAAACTTTAAAATTTGTGTGGAACCACAAAGACCCCCTCACAAGCCAAAGTGATCCTGAGGGGGGAAAAAAAAACTAATCTGGAGAGATCATGTTTCCTGATTTCAAAATATACTACAAAATCATAGTAGTAAAAACGTATTTACTGGCACAAAAATAGATGCCTAGACCCAGTGGAACTAAATAGAGACCTGGTATTAAATCCTAGCATATATGGTCAACTCATATATGACAGAAGATCCATGAACACCGAATGGGAAAAACAGTCTTTTCAACAAATGGTGTTGGGAAAACTGGAAAATCACATGCAGAACAATGAAATTAAACCTGTATCTCACATGACTCACAAAAATTAACATAAAATATTTAAACATAAGACCTGATGCCATAAAACTTTTAGAAGAAAACTTAGGTCAGAAACTGATACATATTGGTCTTGGCAATGCTGTTTTGGCTCTGACACCAAAAGCCCAAAAAACAAAACAAAAAATCAGCAAATAGGATCACATCAAACTCAAAAGCTACTTTAGAGCAAGGAAAAAAATAACAACATATAAAACCGCAAACAGAATAGGAGAAAATTTTTGCAAATCATATATCAGAGATAAGGAGTTAATATCTAAATATATAAGGTACTTAGAGAAGTTAATATACGATAAACCAAACAACCTATACAATTAAGAATATATGAGATTTCACTGGTGGTCCATTGTTAAAGAATTCACTTTCTAATGCAGGGGACATGGGTTCAATCCCTGGTCAGGAAACTAAGATTCCACATGCCACAGGGCAACTAAGTCTGTGTGCCACAGCTACTGAGCCTGCGTGCCTCAACTAGAGGGAAGCCTGCATGCCACAAACTACAGAGCCCATGAGCCTTGGAGCATGTGCATCACAACTAGAGAGAAGCCTGCGTGCCACAATGAAACGTCCTGCATGCCACAGTGAAGATCCCCTATGCCTCAACTAAGACCTGCTGCAGCCAAAAATTTTAAAAAGTAAAATAAATAAATTAATTAAATAAGTAAATATATTTTTCTAAATATACAATGGAGTCAAGGTAATCTCTACAGTAAGAGTTGTGGGAAAACTTGAAAGCTACATGTAAAAGAATGAAATTAAAATATTCTCTAATACTGTATGTAAAAATAAACTCAAAATGAATTAAAGATCTAAATGTAAGACCAGATACCATAAAGCTCCTAGAAGAAAACATGCAGGACTCTTTCAACATAAATTGCAGCAATATGTTTTTGGATCTATCTCCTCAAGTAAAGGAAATAAAAGCAGAAAACCAAAAACCCTATTTAAAAATAGGCAAAAGAACTGGAAAGATATTTTTCTAAATTGGAAATGCATATGTCCAACCAGAATATGATAAGATCCTTAACATTGCTAATCATCATGGAAATGCAAATGAAAACCACAGTGAGGTTTCCCCTTAAAAGTTGTCAGAATGCCTATCATCAAAAAGAACAAAATAACAAATATTGATGAGGATATAGAGAAAACAGAACTCTCATACACTGTTGTTAGGGATGTAAACTGGTGCAGCCACTGTAGAAAACAATATAGAGGTTTCTCAAAAAACTAATACTAGACCTACCATATAACCCAGCAATTCCACTCTTGGTTATATATCTGAAAGAAAATAAAACACTAATTCAAAAAGATACATGTACCCCAATTTTCATAGCAGCACTATTTACAATTGCTAAAAATGGAAGAAACCTAAGTGTCCATCAAGAGATGAATGGATAAGGAAGATGTAGTGTATATACACAATATAATACTACTCAGCTATAAAAAAGAAATAATTTTTGCCATTTGCAGCAACATGGGTGGACTTAGAGGGCATTATCCTAAATGAAGCAAGTCAGAGAAAAAACAACACTGTATATTACTTACATGTGGAATATAAAATATACAACAGACTAGTGAATATAACAAAAAGAAGCAGACTCACAGATATAGAGAACAAGCTAGTGGTTACCAGTTAGTTGGAGGGGAAATATAAGGATAGGGGAGTAAGAGGTACAAACTATTGGGTGTAAGATAGGCTATAGGGTTGTACTGTACAACATGGAGAATATAGCCAATATTGTGTAATAACTGTAATGGAGTGTAACCTTTAAAGGTTGTATAAAAATAAAGATTTTATTAAAAGTGGGCAAAAGAAGCATATAGGCATTTTTCCAAACAGGATATAAAAATGACTAAGAGACACATTAAAAACTGCTCAGTATCATTAATCATCAAGGAAATGTGAATAAACACTACAAAGATATATTACCTCAAACATAATAGAATGGGTATCATCAAGGAGATGTGCTGGTGAAGATGTGATGTAAAGGGAACCCTTATACATGGTTGGTGGGAATGTAAATTATTACAACCACATTAAAAACAATATGGAGTTTACTCAAAACATTAAAAATAGATTAACTGTATTATCCAACAATTCCACTTCTGAGTATATATCGAAAGGAAATGAAAACATGAGTTTGAAGAGTCATATGCACTGTCATGTTTATCTCAGCATTATTTATGATAACCAAGATATAGAGACAAACCAAATGTCCATCAATGGATATATAGATATATAAAATGTAATATATATATATATATTGGAATATTTATCCACAAGAAAGGAGGGAATTATACCATTTGCAACAATATGTATGAACTTTGAGTACATTATGTTAAGTGAAATAAGTCAGAAAGAGAAACACATACACAGCATAATATCACTTCTATGTGGAACCTAGAAATGTTGAAACTGTAAAAAACAAAACAAGACAAAAAACAGCAAAGAGTAAAACTGTGATTACCAGTGACTAGGGTGCTGGGGAATAAGATGGATGGTGTTTAAGTGTACAAAATTGGAACAATTAGTAAATAAGCCATAGATATCTCACATACAGTATATTGAATATAGGCAATATATTTTTGAATATATTAAAATATTTTAATTAATGTAAAATATCATTACAATATATAAATGAATCAAAGTAACATGCTGTAACCTTAAATTTACACAATGTTACAAGTCAAATTTATCCAATAAAAAAGAAAATGATCCCATTTACAGTAACATCAGAAACAATAAAATAAACTTACCAAGGAAGTGAAAGTTCTCACCTGAAATCTACAAGACATTGATGAATGAAATTGAGAGACGCACAAAAAAGGAAAAGTATTGAATGTATGTGGACTGAAAGCATCAATATTGTTAAAATGTTTATACAACCAAGCGTCTTCTATATATTATAGATTAATTGAAATCCCTATTAAGATTCCAGGGGCATTTTTTACAGATTACAAATAATTCTTAAAATTTATATGGAGCTACAAAAATCTCCAAACATTCAAAGAAATCCTGAGGAAGAGGACAAAAAGGAAGGTATTTAACTTCCTAATTTCAAGCTATACTCTACAGTTGTAGTATTAAAAACAGTATGGGTCTGCTATAAAAATAGAGAAATAGATCATTGGAACAGAATTGAGAGCCTAGAAATAAACCCAAGCAAATATGATCAACTAATATTTGACAAGGGAGCCAAGAATACTCAATAGAGAAAAGGCAATCTCTTCAACAAATAGTTCCAGGAAGATTGGAGAGTCACATGTAGAAGAATAAAACTAGACCCATATCTTATACCACTCAAAAAATTAATATGAAATGGATTAAAACATAAACACAAGACGTGAGTCCATAAAACTTCTAGAACAAAGCATAGAGAAAGATTTCCTTGATATGAATCATAACAATAATTTTTGGATATGACATCTAAAACACACGCAACAAAATTTTAAAAATTTAAAAAAACACGTGGGGCTACATCAAATTAAAACATTTTTGTACAGCAAAAATATCAATCCACAAAGTAAAAAGACGAGTTGCAAAATGTGAAAAAAAATGCAAATGATATATATGATTACGTTTTAATATCAAAGTGAGAGGAAATATGACACTGCAACCTGGGGAAAGGAGAATTCAACTACTGTAAGTTAGACAAAATAAAAAGACAGAGAAATATCCTGCAGGCAAGATAAAAACCCAGAACACCAAATAAATGAAAAAGAAATAGGCAAACTACGTTAAAAAGAATACAGAGTTATGATAGTAAAGATGATCCAAAATCTTGGAAATAGAAGTGAGAAAATACAAGAAATGTTTAACAAAGATCTAGAAGAATGGAAGAGTAAACAAACAATAATGAACAACACAATAAATGAAATTTAAAATACTCTAGATGAATCAATAGCAGAATAAATGAGGCAGAACAGATAAGTGAGCTGGAAGATAGAATGTGGAAATAACTGCTGAGGAGCAAAATAAAGAAAAAAAGAAAAAATAGAATGGAGGGCAGTCTCAGAGACCACTGGGACAACATTAAGCTTGCCAACATTTTAATTATAGGCATCCCAGAAGAAGAAGAAAAAAAGAAAGGGTCGAAGAAAATATTTGAAGAGATTATAGTTGAAAATTTCGCCAATATGGGAAAGGTAATCATCAACAAAGTCCAGGAAGTGCAGAGTACGATAAAGGAAGAAACCAAGTTGAAACACGTCAAGACACATATTACTCAAAATAACAAAAATTAAATAAAAAGAAAAAATATTAAAAGCAGCAAGGGAAAAGCAAAAAATAACATACGAATCCCCAGAAGGTTCACAGCTGATCTTTCAGCAAAAACTCTACAGGACAGAAGGTAGTGATAAGATACATTTAAGGTGATGAAAGGGAAAATCTAACAAACAAGATTACTCTACCCAGCAAGGATCTCATTCAGATTTGACAGAGAAATCAAAAGCTTTACAAACAGGCAAAAGTTAAGAGAATTCAGCAGCATGAAACCAGCTTTACAACAAATGATAAAGGACTTCTCTGGGCAGGAAACACAAGAGAAGGAAAAGACCTACAATAACAAACACAAAACAATTAAGAAAATGGTAATAGGAATATACATACTGATAATAACCTTAAATATAAATGGATTAAATGCTCCCAACAAAAGATACAGACTGGCTGAATGGATACAAAATCAAGACCCATATATAAGCTGTCTACAAGAGACCCACTTCAGACCTAGGGACACGTACAGACTGAAAGTGAGGAGATGGAAAAAAGATATTCTGTGTAAATGGAAATCTAAAGAAAGCTGGAGTAGCAGTTCTTATATCAGACAAAATAGACTTTAAAATAAAGACTATCACAAGAGACAAAGAAGGACACTAGATAATGATCAAAGGATGAATCCAAGAGGAAGATACAACAATTACAAATATCTATACACTCAATATAGGAGCACCTCAATACATAAGGGAAATGCTAACAGCCATAAAAGAGGAATTAAAAGGTAACAATAAGAGAAGGCGATTTTAACACCTGACTTTCACCAATGTAAAGATAATCCAAACAGAAAATAAATAAGGAAACACAAGCTTTAAATGACACATTAGACGAGATGGGTTTAATTGATAATTATAGAACATTCTATCCAAAATCAACAGAGTACATTTTCTTCTCAGATGCACATGGAACATTCTCCAGGATAGATCACATCATCGGTCACATATCAAGCCTCAGTAAATTTAAGAAGATTGAAATAATATCAAGCATCTTTTACGACCACAACACTATGAGACTAGTATCAATTACAGGAAAAAAAACTTAAAAAAATACAAACACATGGAGGCTAAACAATACACTAAAAAATAACAAAGAGATCACTGAAGAAATCAAAGAGGAAATTAAAAAAAATACCTAGAAACAAATGACAATGAAAACACGACGATGTAAAATATATGGGATGCAGCAAAAGCAGTTCTAAGAGGGAAGATAATAGCAATAAAATCCTACCTCAAGAAAGAAGAAAAATCTCAAATAAACAACCTACCCTTACACCAAAAGAAATTAGAGAAAGAAGAAGAAAAACAACAAAAATCCCAAAGGTAGCAGAAGGAAAGAAATCATAAAGAGCAGACCAGAAATAAATGAAAAAGAAATGATGGAACAAATAGCAAAGAGAAATAAAACTAAAAGCTGTTTCTTTGAGAAAATAAACAAGATTGATACAACATTATCCAGAATCATCAGGAAAAAAAGGGAGAAGACACAAATCAACAAAATTAGAAATGAAAAAGAAGTAAAAATTGACACCAAAGCAATACAAAGGATCATGAGAGATTACTACATGCAACTATATGCCAATAAAATGGACAACTGTAAGAAATGGACAAATTCTTAGAAAAGCACAACCTTCCAAGACTGAACCAGGCAGAAATAGGAAATATGAACAGAACAATCACAAGCACTGAAATTGAAACTGTGATTAAAAATCTTCTAACAAACAAAAGCCTAGTACCACATGGCTTCACCGGTGAATTCTATCAAACATTTAGATAAGAGATAACACCTTTCCTTTTCAAACTCTTCCAAAATATAGCAGAGGGAGGAACACTCCCAAACTCTTTCTACGAGGCCACCATCACTCTGAATTCAAAACCAGACAAAGATGTCACAAAAAAACTACAGACCTATATCACTGATGAATATAGATGGAAAAATCCTCAGCAAAATTCTAGCAAACGGTATCCAACAGCACATTAAAAGCATCATACTCCATGATCAAGTGGAATTTATCCCAGTAATGCAAGGATTTTTAAATACATGCAAATCAATCTATATGATACACCATATTAACAGACTGAAAGATAAAAACCATAAGATAATCTCAATAGATGCAGAAAAAGCTTTTGACAGAATTCAACACCATTTATGATAAAAAAAAACACTCTCTGGAAAGTGGGCATAGAGGGAAACTACCTTAACATAATAAAAGGCCATATATTACAAACCCACAGGCAACATCCTTCTCAATGTTGAAAAACTGAAACCATTTCATCTAAGATCAGGAACAAGAAAAGTGTGCCCACTCTCACAACTATTATTCAACATAGTTTTGGAAGCTTTAGCCACAACACTCAGAGAAGAAAAATAAAAGAATCCAAATCGGAAGAGAAGAAATAAAATTGGCACTGTTTGCAGATGACATGATACTATAAATAGAAAATCCTAAAGATGCCACCAGAAACCTACTAGAGCTGATCAATGATTTGGTAAAGCAGCCGGATGTAAATTTAATGTCCAGAAATCACTTGCATTCCTGTACACTAGCAATGAAAAATCAGAAAGAGAAGTTAAGGAAACACTCCAATTTACCACTGCAACGAAAAGAATAGAATACTTGGGAACAAACCTACCTAAGGAGGCAGAAGAACTGTGTGCAGAAAAGTATAAGACACTGATGAAATAAATCAAAGATGACATAAACAGATGGAGAGATATATCACATTTTTGGATTTTAAGAATGAACATTGTGAAAATGACTATACTAACCAAAGCAGCAATCTACAGATTTGGTGCAATATCTCTCAAATTACCAATGACAGCTTTCACAGAAATAGAACAAAAAATTTCACAATTTGTATGGAAACACAAAAGACCTTGAATAGGCAAAACTCCTTTAGAAAGAAAAACGGATCTGGAGCAATCAGGCTCCTGGACTTCAGACTATACTACAAAGCTACAGTAATCAAGACAGTACGGTACTGGCAGACAAACAGAAATATAGATCAATGGTACAGGATAGACAGCCCAGAGAAAAACCCATGCATATATGTTCACCTTATCTTCGACAAAGGAGACAAGAATATACAATGGAGAAAAGTCAGTCTCTTCAATAAATAGTGCTGGGAAAACTGGACAGCTACCTGTAAAAGAATGAAACTAGAACACTTCCTAACACTATACACAAAAATAAACTTCAAGATGAAACAAAGACGTAAATGTAAAGCAGGACACTATCAAAGTCTTAGAGGAAAACATAGACAGAACCCTCTATGACATAAATCACAGCAAGATCCTTTTTGACCCACCTCCTAGAGAAATGGAAATAACAAAAATAAACAAATGGGACTAATGAAACTTAAAAGCTTTTGCACAACCAGGGAAACCATAAACAAGATGAAAAGACAACCCTCAGAATCGGAGAAAATATTTGCAAATGAAGCAACTAACAAAGGATTAATATCCAAAATTTACAAGCAGCTCATGCAGCTCAATATAAAAAAAACCAAACAACCCAATCCAAAAATTTGCCAGAGACCTAAATAGACATTTCTCTAAAGTAGTGATACAGATGGCCAAGAGGCACATGAAAAGCTGCTCAACATCACTAATTATTGAGGAAATGCAAATCATAACCACAATGAGATATTACCTCATGCCCATCAGAATGTCCATCATCAAAATATCTACAAACAGTAAATGCTGGAAAGGGTGTGGAGAAAAAGGAACCCTCCTGCACTGTTGGTGGGAATGTAAATTGATACAGCCATTATGGAGAACAGTATGGAGGTTCCTTAAAAACTAAAATTAGAACTACCATATGTCCCAGCAGTCCCACTCCTGGGCATATATCCTGTGAAAACCAAAATTCAAAAAGAGTCATGTACCACAATGTTCATTGCAGCTCTATTTACAATAGCCAGGACATGGAAGGAACCTAAATGTCCATTGACATATGAATGGATAAAGAATATGTGGCACATATATACAATGGAATATTACTGAACCATAAAAAGGAATGAAATTGAGTTATTTGTAGTGAGGTGGATGGAACTAGAGTCTGTCATTCAGAGTGAAGTAAGTCCGAAA
>RJWK010017858.1:0-33909 GCA_004363435.1 Platanista minor | reverse complement strand
TGGGAAGCAGCCACATAGCACAGGGAGATCAGCTCGGTGCTTTGTGATCACCTAGAGGGCTGGGATAGGGAGGGTGGGAGGGAGGGAGACGCAAGAGGGAGGAGGTATGGGAACATATGTATATGTATAATTGACTCACTTTGTTAATAAAGCAGAAACTAACACCATTGTAAAGCAATTATACTCCAATAAAGATGTAAAAAATAAAATTAAATAAAATAAATAAAAAAATAAAAATAACCTATGTAGATCTACAGATATAACTTCCCAACTTTAATGAACTGTTTCGCCTTTCATATTTCCTATCATATTTCCTTGATATGCATTTTTGTGGACTTAGTCATTTTGAATAACTCAGACACATTCTTTTCCGAACTAACGCTCTTTTGGTTGTGTTAGAAATATAAGTGGAGCTTTGGCAAAGATGGGGAAGTAAAGAGACATATGAATAAAATAATTGTAAACTGCAATAATTGCAATGAAAGGAAAAACCAGAGTCAGTTCCAGTCAGCTGGAAAATAATGGAGTGAAGCTTGGGGTAGGGTATTAGTTTAGATTGATGGTCGGAGAAGGTTTTATGTATATAATGAGACCTAAAATCTAAAAAGCAGCTAGCAGGACAAGGAATGGGAAGAGAATTTCAGGCAGAGGGATTGCAATGTGCAAAGCCCTGAACTAGGAAAAGAGCTTTGGTCCATTACAAGCACTGAAATCCTACTGTAGCTCATCTTTGGATGGAGCTGGGGGGAATTGGGTGGGGGAAATGCTAGAGGGAGTGTCTAGGACAGTGCTATTCAACAGAATTTTCTACAGTAATGGAAATGCTCTGTATATGCACTACCCAATATAATAGTTTTATGTGGCTACTGAGTATTTGAAATGTAGCCAGTGTGTGTTTTTAAACGTTTATGCAACATTAACTAAATTTAAACAAGTATGTGTGACTAGTGGCTACCATTTCGGACAGTATTAAAGTGTTTCCCAAAGCGGTACACAAGACCTTTGTGTTGTAACTTTTATATTTAATGTTTGTTATTTCTATTTTGGGCAAGTGGTACAGATTTTTTTTTTTTTATTTAACTGTAGCAATATGACATTTCCTTTTAGGATAAATGGCTGAACAAATTAAGTAGAACAGGTGGTACGGAGATAGGACAAAAATTATTGGTGCTCAAATAACTGAAGTTTAGAAAGCGCAGGCTACGTACGAAATTAGAATTTTATCTCCAGGCGAGCATTGAGAGGGATAATGGAATTGTACAGGGCTCTGCGTCCTCTTTCTCTGAGCCAGACCATGTCCAGCAGGACTTCTACAGCCAGTCTTCCACTTCTGCACTTCCTAAATGGTTGTTACAAATAAGGGACATAGCTTTTGCTTTTCAGAGGGGAACATTTTATGTCCAGAAAGAGTATTTTTTGCTGAGATCTGGTGCTGTCAGGTCCCTGTTGACTCACTGCGCTGCCTCCTTTCACTTTCTCCCCCAACTTCTGCTCAATCTCAGCCCTTTTGGAAGCCCTTACGCCTGCTTTGGCATTTGAAGATCCTATCGGTCTCCTAACTGGACGGGAAATAGAACTTGCGGAGTGTTTTTACAATCACTTTGTTGCTTCAGTACAATTTAAAGGAGGAAAATCGGGATCGATATTGATTTATGCCACCATGTTCCTACTGAAGTCCTCTCCAAACCAAAACTGAATCCAACGGGCACTTTAATTCTCAGCTCATACAGCTCCATCAGGATGTATTCTGTCTTAGATGAACACCAATAATAAATACTTGGAATTATTATATCAATATAGACCAAATAAATGAAGGTTAGTTCATTGTATTGATGTCATTCTGATAGGTGGGAATTATATTTCCTCTCTTTGTCCACATTTCCTTTATCATAATTAACACATGGCCAACTCTAGAAGCAAAGGAAGCTGGGAAATCGAGTATTTCAATTTTCTAGCCCTTATATTAGAAATGACCAGAGGAGATGAGGGCTGGATATAGATGTTAAGTTTGCCAAAAATGGTGTCTTCCACAATTTCAGTAGTAAGGAGGAACACGGACACAGGTTCAGTCCTGTTGATACCAACCTCTTAAAACTTAATAGTCCAGAGACCTGGGTTCTAATCCTACTTCTACCACAAACTGTCAATGGGACCTCGAGCAAGCCATTGTACCTTGGCTTTCTCATCTA
Source organism: Platanista minor (assembly GCA_004363435.1). NCBI lineage: Eukaryota > Metazoa > Chordata > Mammalia > Artiodactyla > Platanistidae > Platanista > Platanista minor. The sequence continues at coordinate 31,720 of RJWK010017858.1, read as the reverse complement.
TCAAGTAAGCAGATGCTAGAGAATAAGATTTAGACAGAAAGCTGACATACAATGGCTCAGAGACAGGCCAAAGATGTGTCAGTTAGCTTGTCAGGAACTAAGAGCACAGGATAGGAAAAGGTCTCACTGCTTAGCAATGAGAGTGAGGAATAGGACAGGATTTTGACTATGAAAATCCTCCAATGCTTCTCAATCTTCCTACATCACAGACTTTAATTCAGGTTATGGCTTCTGAAAAAGAAAAAAAAGTTATGGCTTCTGGGTCAGATTTTCCTCCTGACATTAATATATCTTAGCTAGCCAGCTAGACAGACAGACAGATGCTCTATCTACTTATCTACTTCTCCAAGTAATAATTTAGGGAACAGAATGGGAGAAAAATATTTGCAAACGATGTGACTACAAGGGGCTTAATTTCCAAAATATACAAACAGCTCATACGACTCAACAACAAAAAAAACCAGACAACTCAATCCAAAAATGGGCCCGAGACCTACATAGACATTTCTCCAAAGAAGAAATACAGGGGCTTCCCTGGTGGCACAGTGGTTGAGAGTCCGCCTGCCGATGCAGGGGACGCTGGTTCGTGCCCCGGTCCGGGAAGATCCCACATGCCGCGGAGCGGCTGGGCCCGTGAGCCATGGCCGCTGAGCCTGCGCGTCCGGAGCCCGTCTGCAAAGGGAGAGGCCACAACGCTGAGAGGCCCGCATACCGCAAAAAAAAAAAATAAATAAAATAAAATATGAAATAAATTAACCTATCTATGAAACAGAAATAGAATCATGGACATAAAGAAAAGACTTGTGGTTGCTGCGGGGGTGGGGTTTGGGGGAGGGATGAAGTGGGAGGTTGGTGCTTTTATATATAGAATGGTTAAACAACAACGTCCTACTGTAGAGCACAGAGAACTACACTCAATATCCTATGATAAACCATAATGGAGAAGAATATTTTAAAAAGAATGTACATAATATGTATAACTGAATCACTTTGCTGTACAGCAGTAATTAACACATTGTAAATCAACTATACTTCATAAAAAAATTAAAAATAAATAATTAAGGGAACTCTTCTTGAACTTGGGCTGGACTTGATGACTCATTTCTAACAAATGGAGAAGCATGGATGGTGAAGGTGAGTGACTACAAGCCTAGGTCATAAAAGGCATTTTGCCTTCTTATTTGCTCTCTTGGATCACTTGCTCTGGGGAAGCCAGCTGCCATGTCACAAGAACATTTCCAACCACTCTCTGGAGAAGTCCATGTGGTGAGAAACAAAGGAAGGTTTTCTGTCAATAGCCATTTGAGTGTTCCATCTTGGAAACAGATCCTCCAGCCCCAGTCAAGCCTTCAAGCCTTCTTTCTAATTCTTTAGCTTAGTTCAGTGTTGTTAAACTGGATTTGTTCCTTCATCAGAAGAGGTAAAAGATATGTCATTTAAATCAAACCTTTTACATTTGTCTGTTTACATATTATCTGCAAAATAAGCTGTATCTAGAGATAGCTGGGATTTGAAGATTACTCGAATAAAATTTGCAGATCTTTCAACCTGCATCCTTTAATCATTCCACATAAACTCTAATTATCAGCAGAATTCTTCTGTAGGTGCAGCTACATCCAAGAAAACATTGGACCAAATAACAAAAGTCTATTCAAATTAAATGAGATAAGCATTTAAAATTGCTGTGTAAACTGTAATTTACTATAAAAATGCAAGATACCTGCAGCTATCATCTTCATCTAACCAATTCTTTATAGAATAATGTTATGGGCTGAATTGCAGCCCCCTCACCAAATTCATATTTTGAAATCCCAATACCTCAGAAGGTAACATATTTGGAGATGAGATCTTTAAAGAGGTGATTAAGTTATAATGAAACAGGATGGGACCCTAATCCAATATGACTGATGTCCTTATGAGGAAGAGACACCAGGGGTGTGTATACACTAAGAAGCAACCACGTGAAGAGGCAGCAAGAGAGACAACTATCTGCACACCAAGGCGAGAGGAAGTCAACCCGGCCAGCACCTTGATCTTGGACTTCCAGCGTCCAGAACTGCAAAAAAATTAATTTCTGTTTTTAACCCACTCTGTGGTGCCATGTTGTGGCAGCCCTAGCAAATGGATACAGCTGGTCCCTTCTCCATCCTGTACATCCTTATAGCCACAGTTCAAGTATAGGAGGTTCACGTCATTATCTTTAAAATACTCAAAGAATAAAGTTTTTTATTAAACATTGCAAATTGCATCCAATAACAACCATTAAGTATACCATACAACAATCTATCTACAATTCATTGAGCCCAACAGTAGTTCATTCTTGCATAACCAACAAATTAGGGCAAAACACCCTGCCATTTATACAGGATTCCTAGCACTTGCAGGCAGGCAACGGGGAATTCCACTTAACACGTGATAAGAAGCATCGGGAGAACTATATGAAAATGAATATGAAGGATGATTCTGATTTAAAAGCACATTAAGTTTGGAAACTAAACATCAAAACGACACAAAAACATCCATTAATACTAAATCCTCGGTCTCATTTCTTGATTTGGACCATGCTGCTTATTATTCAGACACCCCCACATTCAGATCCATTCTTCCCACTGCCACCAGGATAATCTTTCTAAGTTACCCTAAAATACAGATGTGATCGACCTGTTTTCTAGCTGGGGTCTTGGCACTGTCAAATAATAATCTTAAGCAAGTCAGTTAGTCTCTCTGAGTGTCATTTTCTCAAGTTATAAAGTAAGGGAGTTGTAGGCTGTTTTAAGTTTCTAGGAATTTCTGTCACTCCTCCACTTAAAAATCTGTGAATGCTTCCTGTTTTCCATGGAACAAAATCCAAACGCATGCTTGGTCTGTAAAGGCCCTTCACAGTCTCACCCCAATCTACCTTCTAGCTGCATCTCCCTCCCATCACGACCTCCAATGGCTCCGTGTGCTTGTTCATCCTCTGTGGGACTCTGAGCATCTTGGACACTGTGTCTTCATCCACCTTTGTGTGTCCGAGGTAGGACGCTGACAGGGTTCAGAACAAGCTACCCCAGGGCTTACCTGGTGGTCCACAGGTAAGAGAAGATCCCACGTGCTGCGCGGCAACTAAGCCCACGCGCAACTACTGAGCCCGTGTGCCGCAACTACTGAAGCCCGTGCTCTGCAACAAGAGAAGCCACCGCAACGAGAAGCCCGCGCACTGCAACGAAGAGTAACCCCCGCTCGCCGCAACTAGAGAAAGCCCACACGCAGCTTTCGAGGACCCAGCACAGCCAAAGAACAAGCTACCCAAAAATATGGCACCTTGGTGTGCTATTTTAAGCTGAAGGAATTTGAGAAAAACAGCAGCAGAAAGATCTCTGACCTTCCCCCACCCTTTTCCCTTGAAATAGGTCACAAGAGCCTCATGTGAGAGGTGCCCTCCCTTATCTCCAAGATGGTGGGATGCTGAGAAGCATCCAAGCAAGCAGGTCTTGCAGAGTTTCCCCCAGTTTATTACACTTAGCTGCTACCCCCTTTGTGCCATCATATTTCTCCACAACCTTCCACTCTTCATCAAACCTAGCAGAAAAACACTCACGTTTAACTGCTGCTTCGAGTCTTCATTTTCTTATGAAAGCTCCTGTGTCATATAAATTTATATCAAATCTGAATGCTTTTCTCCTGTTAATCTATCAGTTTAATTTTCAGACCTAGCCAGGGATCCTAAAAGGGGTGAGGAAAACTTTTTCCACCCCTACATCCCAGTGCCAGACATAGAAATACTTTCTTAATAAATGTTGGATGTTGCTTCTGCCCTGAATACCACCTGCCTACTTATCACTCCAGTGCCTCCTTTATTATTTATCAGATTTGTATTTATCCTTTAGATACAGTTCAAATGCCACTTCGGTGAATTTCTTCTTTTCCTGTTCCAAATTAAACACCTTCTGCACTTTTTTTTGGTCTATCATAGCACATCTCCACTGTACATTATTAGAGTCCCTATGATGTCACTTCTGCAGTTATATCCTAAGTTGGTTGGATATGTGTCCAGATTGTTTTCCAGATTAGGAACTTGTATTCAGAGACCATTTTTTGCTTTTGCTTTTTTTTTTTGCCACACCGCTCGGCATGTGGGATCTTAGTTCCCCGATCAGGGATCGAACCCGTGCCCCCTGAAGTAGAAGCACGGAGTCCTAACCACTGGAACGCCAGGGAATTCCCCCCAGAGGCCATTTTAAACTGAACTTTTTAGTCCCCATTCCCATGTCGTTCCAGTGCTTTTTCACTTGAACATAGTGTTAAATTAATTCAACAGGGAGGCCATTAGACTGAGGCGGCTCTAACACCTTAGCAGCCTATGCAGGCAAACCAAAGTCTAAGCCTGAAATGCTTCAAGGTGAAATCAAAACCTAAGGACATATCATATGATACCACTTACATGTGGCTTCTAAAATACGACACAAATGAACTTATCTACGAAACAGAAATAGACTCACAGAGAACAGACTGATAGGTGCCAAAGGGGAGAGGAGATGGGGGAGGGATGGATTAGGAGTTTGGGGTTAGCAGGTGCAAACTATTATTTATAGAATGGATAAACAACAGGGTCCTACTGTATAGCACAGGGAACTATATTCAATATCCTGTGATAAACCATAATGGCAAAGAATATATGTAACAATCACTTTGCTGTACAGCAGAAATTAACACAACATTGTAAATCAACTATACTTCAATAAAGTAAATTTTAAAATAAAAGAACAGCAAAAACATACCTAAGGACAACCAATCACAAACGGCCAATGAAGCTTTCCCAGATGAGGCAACTGCTTAAGCTACAGCCAATCAAATAAGTTCCTTGCTTTGCTTCTTCCTCTTCTCTATAAAGGTCATGTTGCAGCTCCCTTTGGAGAAGGGGCTCCAAACCACTTCCGGTTTGGTGCTGCCCAATTTGAAACTCTTAAGATTCTTTTTTTTTTAATTTTTTTACTGAAGTACAGTTGAATTACAATGTTGTGTTAATTACTACTGTACAGTAAAGTGACTCAGTTATATATTCTTTTTCATATTCTTTTCCATCGTGGTTTATCACAGGATATTGAATATCATTCCCTGTGCTATACAGTAGGACCTTGTCGTTTATCCATTCTATATATAATAGTTTGCATCTGCCAACCCCAAACTCCCAATTCATCCCTCTCCCCACCATGACCCGCCCCCCCCCCACCCCGGGCAACCACCAGTCTATTCTCAATGTCCCTGATTCTGTTTCTGAAACTCTTAAGATTCTTAACATGCTTCAGTTTACCTTTTAACCTTAGTGAATACAGATGTTTACTGAATCCAGTTGTGGCAGGTTAAAATTTTCTACTCTGTCATACAATTTTTTTCCTTTGGATTTATTCCTTTAAGGAAGGACAGGAGTTTTGTGATAGAACCATTATACTTGGTCAGGTTCTAGTTAATTCCACTTAAAATTTTCATCCTTTTAGTGTAGGTTTTTTTTTTTTTTTCATATTAACATGCAAATCTAGGTCATGTAGATTTCTTAGGTCTCATTAATTTTTACTCTCCAGTTCCCAGACTTTAGTTCTCTGCATTATTTTTCCATGTCAATTTCATCTGCGATGGGGAAAAAGGACAAAATGATTAAAAATAATATTTAAAAATGAAAACTAGGATACAGTTTTTACATTTGTGGCAGCAATCCCATTTCAATTATTATCTTCATTCTTGCTCTGTCTCAGGCCCCCCCTGTGGATAAAAGCCAATTTCTCCCATCTGCACTGCTGTCTCATGTGTAATATTTATAAATTCATTACAACTGTTCCAAACCATCAAGGGCAATTGAAGGCAGCGATAAACTTTGTCAAAACTGTTACTATGGTTAAGCAGTTGCCTAGGACATTCACCATCATGGATTTAGCTTCAGGAAGTTAACTAGCAAACCTGGTTACCATCACTAGTGAGCAGCCTTGAAGAGATTTTTGCTTAATTAATCTTTGTATTGTGCTAATGAAAACGTTAAATAGATTCATTCTTGAATTGGATGGTTCAGAGAGAATGTGAATTCCCTAAAGGGCAAATGTGGACAGGTTTCCTATTAAAGTCAGCGGTCCAACCAAGAAGCTTTTAGTCATTTTGAAGTTAAAAGGGCTAGTCGATAATTTCATAATAAGTCGATGACATTTCTAGTGGCTACATGTGAGATACTACTACCACCTCTCCTGAAGATCTCTGCCTGTTCCTTTGGAAAAGAGTCTCATTATTACAATTCTTAAATAGATACTGGCTTTTATTTTCCATCAGACTCCACAGGAAAATGCATAAATTAAACTTGGAGTACTTATCTTTAACAAGCAGACTTCGGTGGGGATGGGAAAATAGCACGTGCCGGTGGTGTCACTCACTGTTCAGTCAGGAATCCATTAGGTTAGAAAAATTCTATCCAAAACTTTATATAAATTAAACCAGAGGAAGGCCCTGTTGGATAGGGTTTTTGTTTTGTTTTTTTAATGAGGGGAGTCCTGTTTACTTTGCATTGGCCTGTCATGTGGGGTCACGTGTGGGCAGGAGCAGCCCCGTTGGTCACGGCTTGTAGGTGTGCTCCATGGACACTGGTAACCAGTTAATCCCTAGTGTGTGTCCCAGGACTGCTGTGCTGGCTTTCTTTCCCCTGCGAAATGTGAATGAAATAAACAGTCATTCGTGGAAACATGAAAGGACCCTGCCTCGAGGGTCGGGTGTGTGCAGGGAAGGAGACTGTAAGCACAGGTTAAGGTAGGGATGCCTATTTCTCAAGGGGCTGGTAATTGCTGGCCATTAATACCATTCTCCCATCTCCCCCACCCACACTCCGAAAACCATCTGTGTGGGCATTTCTTTCTTCTTTGTCCGTGTGGGAAAAGAAAATTCCTCTGTGTATGATACAGCGGATGGGTAGCAGGCACTTCCTTGATCTTGAATGTGTTTTGTATTCATAAATTGAGAGTTACTTCAATTATAAAATGGTTTTTTTTCCTGCTGTTGGTACATAATGCAGAGTAAAGCCTTTTTGGTATTTTAACTGCGATAAGAGCTTAAATACTGGGAATTGAAATAAACCTGCTGAGCATAAGTAATAGCAGACTTTAATGACTAACAATGAGTTTATAAAATATAAGTTTAAATAATGAACTCTGAATCCTAAGTGCATACATACTTTAAGCTGTAAGTAACTTAGGCTGGTTAAAGACTTACTCAGTTGGAAACAGTTTTTAAACGTTGAAAATTGAGACCTAAAAACACCTGCATTGAATCAAAAAGATTTCAACCTAATCTTAAGCACAAGCGGGCTGAAATTATATGTTTATTTGAATGCAAATCCCAAATGCCAGAGGCTTTATGGATAACACTGAAATGTAATATTATTGTTTCATAACTCAGATATTATTGTTCTAATCATGATGCTCTTTGTCTTAGATGCACACCCTATCTAGTACTTAGCGTTATGGTGTATTAAAATAGATCAGAGAAGTGAAAGTTAACTACTGGTGTCAAGTGTCATTCTTTCTCACATTCCTATCATTATAGGCATTTTACATAATTCTTGGTATTCAGTTGACAGTGTTGAACTGAGCCTTGCCCTGTGTGTCCCAGAAATGGCTTACTGCAAAGAACCACCCTTCCCCACAGACTTAGAAAGGACTCGTGGATGACCCCTTTGTTTATCTATGACAAGGCTAGAGTGACTAGCCTTATCATGGGTTGAGTGACTGCTATGTGCCAGGCCCTTTCCCATTCTGTTCACTGAATTCTTATAAACCTCTAAGAAAGATGTCATCAACCTCAGTTTTCTCATGAAGAAAGGGGGGTTCAAAACAATTACGTGATTGCCCAAGGTCAAACAGCGACAATATCAGACTTCAAGGCATATTTTCAACCACTATGCCATGCAGACTTCATGCATGAAATATGCTACCATCAAAGCAAAACCAGTGTTGAAAAGAGGAGTCCACATGTTGAAAGGATTCCTTTTTGTGAAACTGCCATTCAAATTCTGAAGCTAGTCTTGTCTTTCCTCTCTTGCCCCACAAACCTCCCTTTTTCCTCACTCACCCTCTACAGTTTTCTTTACTCCAAACTTCCAGCTGCCTCCCTTTTTCCACGCTTGCAGAATTATACCCTCAACTGTTTATCAACTAATCCTCCATAAGGTATTAGTTGACGATAGATCGATCCTTTGGGAGTCATGAAGTCATTGACCCAAATATTTACTTAGTGCCCGTTACGTACCAAGCAGTATTCAGTGTGCTGAGAATAAAATGTTGGAGGAGAAAGCTTATAATCTAGTAGTGTCAACTGACAATGAACAAGTCAATCAAATCATCATAAAATACATTTTTACCATAATAAGTACTATGATGAAAAGTGAAGCTGGGTAAAGAGCAGGGGTGTCATTTTAAAGTAGTCACCTCTCTGAGGAATAGAGGCTTGAATACGAGAGAAGGTTATTTTAGCAAAAACCTTTCATGGGTGGTGGTGTGTACTTCCAAGAGGAAACATGTACTATCTGCTTATCTCTTTTTGTGATGGTACCATCTGTTGACTATTATTGTCTACAGCCATTACTTCATTATATGTTGCAAATATAATGATTTAATTACATGCTATCATTCTTTCTCCATTTCTAAAGTGGAAGCCTTTTATAAGGAGAAACTTTCCTCATCAATTATTTGGTTACAATAAGGTACAATTCATACAGGAGAAAACAAGATAAGCACTTAATATTCTTGTCCACTATGGTTTATCACACGAAATTGAATATAGTTCTCTGTGCTATACAGTAGGACCTTGTTGTTTATCCATTCTATATATAATAGCTTACTTCTGAGGGTTTTAAAAATATAATCAAATACTCATACATTTACACATATCTGATCTAACTAAATCCAATGCAGTTATTGATAGTGTTACTATTGATATTGATGCCAGTTATACCATCTCTGGCCAAAGGGAACCTTTTTTTTTTTTTTTTTTCTCACAGAAATAGAACTCCTAAAATTTGTATGGAATCACAAAAGACCATGAATAATCAAAGCAATCTTGAGAAAGAAGAACAAAGCTGTAGACATCACACTCCCTGATTTCAAACGATATTATAAAGCTATAGTAATCGAAATAGTATGGTACTGGCATAAAAACTGACACACAGATCTATGGAACAGAATAGAGAGCTCAAAAATAAACCCATGCATATATATTAATTTACAAAAAATGAGCCAAGATTATACAGTGGGGAAAGGATAATAGATTAAAAGACTTGAATGTGAAACCTGAAACCATAAAACTCATAGGAAAAAACCCAGGGGGTAAGCTTCTTGACATGAGTCTTGGTAGTGACCTTTTGGATTTGACATCAAAAGCAAAGGCAACAAAAGCGAAAATAAACAAGTGGGTCTACATCAAACTAAAAAGCTCTGCACAGCAAAGGAAACCATCAACAAAATGAAAATGCAACCCATCAACTGGGAGAAAATATTTGTAAATCATATATCTGATAAGGGGTTAAAATCCAAAAGAGATAAAGAAATCATATACATCAATAGCAAAAAACCTAAATAATCAGATGAAAAAATGGGCAGAGGATCTGAAGAGACATTTTTTCCAAAGACGATATGCAAATGGCCAACAGATACATGAAAAGATGCTCAACATTAATCACCAGGAAAACGCAAATCGAAATCATAATGAGATATCATGTCACACCTATTAGAATGGCTATTATCAGAAAAACCAGAAATAACAGGTGTTGGCTAGGATTTAGAGAAAAGAAAACCCTTTTGCACTGCTGGTGGGAATGTAAGTTGGTACAGCCACAAAATATTAAAAGAATAATTACCATATGACCCAGCCATTCCACTCCTGGGTATTTATCTGGAGGAAATGAAATCACAATCTTGAAAAGATGTTCACTGAAGCATTATTTATAAGAGCCAAGACATGGAAACAACCAAAGTGTCCATCAGTGGATAAATGGCCAAAGAAACTGTGATATATGTAACACAACTGAGTAGTAGTCAATCATAAAAGAAGGAAGCCCCATCATTTGCAAAAACATGGATGAACACTGAAGGCATTATGCTAAGTGAATGAGGTCAGACAGAGACAAATACTCTATAATCTCACTTACATGTGGAATCTTTAAAAAAACAAAAACAAAGAAAAAACTCATAGATACAGAGAACAGATTGCTGGTTGCCAGAGGCAGGGAGTAGGTAGGGGTGGGCAAAACGGGTGAAAGTGGTTGAAAGGCACAACCTTTCAGTTATAAGATAAATATACGTCCCGAGGATCTAATGTACAGCACAATGACCACAGTTAACGATACTGTAGTGTATATTTGAAAGTTGCTAAGAGAGTAGATCTTAAAAGTTCTTGGGCTTCCATGGTGGTGCAGTGGTTAAGAATCCACTTGCCAATGCAGGGGAAACGGGTTCGAGCCCTGGTCCAGGAAGATCCCATGTGCCGCGGAGCAACTAAACCCTTGCGCCACAACTACTGAGCCTGTGCTCTAGAGCCCAAGCCCACGAGCCACAACTACTGAAGCCCACGCGCCTAGAGCCTGTGCTCCACAATGAGAGAAGCTACCGCAATGAGAAGCCTGCACACCACAATGAAGAGTAGCCCCCACTCACCACAACTAGAGGAGGTCGCACAAAGCAACGAAGACCCAAATCAGCCAAAAGTAAATAAATTTATTAAAAAAAAAAAAGTTCTCATCACACACAAAATTGTAACTATGTGTGGTGTTGAATGCTAACTTACTGTAGTAGTAAGTTCACAATATATATATCAAATCATTATGTTGTACACCTGAAACTGATACGTTATATGCCCATTATATCTCAATAAAAAATTCTGCTTCCCAACATCAGCATAACTACCCACATCAACATAACTAGTCATTTACTCCCCATCCCCAGTAGCTCATGTAATAACCCCAGAATACTGATACAAACACTACTACCAATAACATGATTACTAAAATAGGTGTGCAATTTTTTCAGTTTTCACCCTTTTATTTTTAACTTATCAATCTTTGTTTGAAATGAAATTCTTTAATACAGCATAATTTTTTATTTTGCTTTGTTAGTCAATCTGAACTTATTTTTATTTTTATTTTTAAAATATTTATTTATTTTGGCTGTGCAGGGTCTTAGTTGTGGCACGTGGGACCTTCCTTGTGGCACGTTTAGCTGCAGCACGTGGACTTCTGAGTTGCAGCATGCATGTGGGATCTAGTTCCTCGACCAGGGATCGAACCTGGGCCCCCTGCATTGGGAGCATGGACCACCAGGGAAGTCCAGGTCTTTTTATTTTTATAGGTAAATGAAGCTCATTCACTTTTATTGGTATGATTGATATATTCTGCCTCATATTCTTTGGTTATGTGACCTCCTGTCTTATTCTCTCTGACGTATCTTTGTGTTTAGGAAGGTCTGTATTTTTTTCCTTTAGACGAATGCTTCCTTTTAATACCCTTATTCCACTTTTCTGGATACTGTCTATTTTTTCACTTTGCCCAATCCTGACAGTAGCAAAGTAAACTTTCTCTTCCTTTCCCTATCATCCAGCATTTAATCTGAATATTATTTTTACTCACAGTAAATATTATAAAGCTGTCAATTAGCTTTTCTAGCTTCCATATGCTCTCCATCTTCTCTTTATATATTGATGGTTGAGCTACATACACATTGTCAAATCATAGTTCTTACTACACTATCTCCCATATTTCTATCATTTAATATTAGTTCTATACATAAATATTTAATATCCACCATCAGTCCTTATGCCTATGTCTCACCCATCCTCTTGGTTGGTTCAAGCTTGTTCTCAAAAAGATTCCTCATGGAATGATAGTCCCTAAAGTCTAATATGGTCATAACAATGTGTCTGTGGATGTTATACTTGAAGGCCAGTTTGTCTCAATATATAGTCCTTGGCTTACATTTTCTTTCCTTGGGTGTTTTAAATTTCCTACCCCTTACCTTCTGGTATAAAACATTGTAGTTCAAAACTCTGATATTAGTGTTATGTTTTGTCCTTTAAAAGTGACTTGGCTGCCAGTCTCTGGTCAGTGTATAATTCTGAAAATAACACTCTGTCTTGGCAAGCTTGAGAGGTGGGTTACATCCTCCTTCCTCTGAATTACAGCTGTGTGACCTCAGCTAAGTTATTTAAACTTTATATGCCTCAGCGGCAAAGTGGGGATAGACATGGCAGTAAGATTGCTCTGAGGACTGGATTAGGTCATGTTTGTAAAGGACCCCAGCCTTTCCAGGAAGCCAGCTGTACCAACAGGTTCCTTTTGAATAGCACTTCTTTTTTGGTTGAGTTTAAAAACTTAAGACTGAAGTTTTTGGAGCCACCGACAAACGACAGTCAATAGCGACTCACATTTCAGTAACTTTGTAAAATGCTTTTGTGACTGCAAGCAGCTTAAAGAGCAATTAGGTTAGTATTGAAGAAAAATGGCATTATCTCCCTGTTTGTTATAGGCCTTGTTTTTGAACAGGATTTTTTTGTTTGTTTTTGGCCTTGCTGCTTTCATCTCTTGCCTTTCTCCACAGTCAGAAAAGACATCTCAATTAGTGAAGTCCCTTGAGGTCTTTAAATAATACTGATCAGATGATCAATATTTAACCAGCTTTATCAGTTCTTTGGACAGACCCATTAACTAATGGAAACATCTGTTAGCATGAAGGGTGGTCCAACAGTCAGAAGAAATTTGTTTGCTAGGTTCTCTCTCTCTCCCAGGATTTCTTACCAGTTATCTAAATTTCCAATCCAAAAAGCACTCTGCTGGATGTTCCCTAAGGATGCATTTCTATTATTCAGAACAAGAATAATCTCAAAATGTGTTTCTGGTGAGCAGGGTTTATTTTGCGTGGGCTGACACACAATGACAAGCATCTGGGAACTGATAGCGTCACTGATGCCTTGACATAGCTTCAGGGCTTCTACATCTAACAGTCTGATGAACAGTTTTGGCCTTTGAGGCCAAAGCTGGAAAAGAGGAAAGGAAAGTCCCTAATCCTGGATGGATGCGACAACCCCTCCCTGACTGTTTTTTTTTTTCTTGCTCTAGACGACCTTTTTAAAAGTTCTCAGGGGGACTTCTCTGGCAACCCACTGGTTAAGACTCCATGCTTTCACTGCTGAGGGCCTGGAGTTCGATCCCTGGTTGGGGAACTAAGATCCCACATGCCGCGCGGCAAAAAAAAAAAAAAAAAAAAGTTCTCACCGGAGCTATAATCTTTCGCACAAGCGGGGCACTGATTGGGCACAGGGGTTGCAGATATACTCTGCCAGTTGCCTTTTTCACGCAGGAATAAACCCACACCTGCCCTGTCCACTTGTGAGGCCAGCATACGTGCGGACGGACTTGGTTTTGCTGAACGCAAGGTTTGCCCCTCCTTTAATTATCCAAGGAGCATCACTGGGTTTACTGCTCCTTTTTCAAACACCCTTGCCCTGTGTTTTGCATGCACACCTGAGGGTTAAAGAGATGTTCTGTGTGGGGTTCCTTTGCTTGTCAAATGAAGCTTCTGACATTCAGCGACCCCAGCAAAGGATCTCTTTGTCTTGAGTGGGATGAACCCTGAGGACACGACTGCCAGAAAAATTCTTTTCACACAGTTCTGAAGTCATTTTCTGCCTGAAACTCTCCACGGTTCTGCACAGCTGTCAGGACAAACCCACTTTTTGATGTAATGTCCTAGGCCCCACACTCTGCCCACCACCGCGCCCCCCCCCCCCCCCCCCCAGCATCCTCCACATGCCTTTCTCTCTGGTCCTTCCTCTGCTCATCCTTCGAACGCTACACGTGGCCCCTTGCATAGCCCTGTGGTGGTTTCCCACATGCCACCCTTCTGCCTGACGTCACTTCCCTGATACTTTAAATAATGCTTATTTTTCAAAATGCACCACATCCAAGAAGTCTCCTGGGATCACTACCTCAGACCAAAATGTTAGATGGCAATTTTCTGTGCCGTTGGAGCATCTGTGGCATTTTGGACATGTTTGGCTCCAATGAGTGAGGATGAGCAATGAAGCGTGGAGGACCCATGAGCTGGGTAAAGATACACATTTTTGATCAGCTAGAAGAGGGATCTTGGTAGTGTGTAAGCAGCTCACAACAGCTGCTGCACCAACCCCGGGCGAGTGCAGAGATGAAAGGGAGGAGAACGGGGAGCCTGGGGAGCTTGAGGGGAATGAATGGACACTGCATTCCAGGCTCACTTTGGTTTTGGAAGATTCCAGGCAAGTTAGGCCAGGCTGAAAGGGATCCATGTGCTGGACTAAAAGCAGGAATTGCTCCAGGTGGATCTGCCAGGGGAAGAGGCAGGCAGCTCTGTGCATTCAACAAGGAAGGTTCAGGCACAGCTGGATCCAGGAACTCAAGCAATGACATCAGGGTTTTCTCTTCTCTTCCATTCTCTCTCTAGCTCCCCCGTCCCTACACCTGCCACTGAGGTCTTGCTTGTCTCTGCTAGTCTTTGCTTTGCCTGCAGGCTCTCTGCAGTTGCAGGAGAGAGGTTTTCAGAAGCCCCAGGCTCATTCTTAACTTAGCCATCATGCCTCTCCTCTGAGGTCCACAAATCAAATGCCAGGAAAATTTTCCTTGGCTGGCCAAAAGCAGGAGGGAACTGTTTGACTTCAGGGATCTACCCAGCACCCTTGGTTCTTATCTGATTCTATTTAGGACTCATTCATTCAAAAACCCATTTCTTGAACATGTACTCTGTGCCAGGCACGGGATACAGTGGTAACTAGGGAGAGCAAAGGGAAGAATTTGAGTGATTTCAGGATGGAGTGGGGAGGAAGAAGTTCACTGTTCCTATTTTGGTGATACTCACAGGCTGATGCTCTGAATTATGCTGATTCTAAGTAGCTGTGACAAAGTATGTTGGGGAGCATGTGATCCACCAACGTCTCCTTGTCAAGCCCCATCGCACCGCTACAAAAAAAGACCAGAAACAACATTTTTTTTAATTGACATTTTCCCCAATAGCTAAAGAAACAGAGAATAGACCTGAGAACCAAAGGCACAGTGAGTATGAACCACTGTCTCGTGCCCAGTGAGGACAGTGCTCCTGAGCCAATACCCCAAAGAGATGCTAGATATGCTGCTCCCCCAAGGAACTGTTCCCTGGCTGGGCGGGGGCAGGTCTCCAGGGCTTTATTCCCCTGAGGACTTGAGGGACCTTCTGGGGAAGACCTTTGATTTAGAAATAATTTAAGATTCAAAAGAAGTTGCAAAAAAAAAAAAAAAAAAAAGCATCGAGAGTTCCTGTGTACCCTTCCCCCAGCTTTTCCCCAATGATAACATCTTACACAACCATAGTACATTTCCACAACTAGGAAATTGCCATTGGTACAATACTATTAAACTGTAGGTCTCAGATGGCTAACAGGCACATGAAAAGATACTCAACATCGCTAATTTTTAGAGAAATTCAAATAGAAACTACAAGGAGGTATCACCTCACATCGGTCGGAAGGGCCATCGTTAAAAAGTCTACAAATAACAAACACTGGAGAGGGGTGGAGAAAAGGGAACCCTCCTACACTCTTGGTGGGAATGTAAATTGGTGCAGCCACTATGGAAAACAGTATGGAGTTTCCTCAGTAAACTAAATATAGAGTTGCCATATGGTTCAGCAATTCCACTCCTGGGCACATATCCAGACAAAACTCTATTCAAAAAGATACATGCACCCCTATGTTCATAGCAGCACTATTTACAATAGCCAAGACATGAAAGCAACCTAAATGTCCATCGACAGATGAATGGATAAAGAAGATGTGGGGTGTGTGTGTGTGTGTGTGTGTGTGTGTGTATATATATATATATATATATATATATATATATATATATATAATGGAATACTACCCAACCATAAAAAAGAATGAAATAATGCCATTTGCAACAACATGGACTTAGAGATTATCATACTAAGTGAAGAGAGATTATCATACTAAGTAAGTCAGAAAGAGAAAGACAAATATCATATGATATCACTTACATTTGGAAATATAAAACATGACACAAATGAACTTATCTGTGTAACAGAAACAGACTCACAGACATAGAAAACAAACTTGTGGTTTCCAAGGGGGAGGGGGTGTGGGGAAGGGATGGATTGGGAGTTTGGGGTTAGCAGTTGCAAACTATTATATACAGGATGGATAAACAACAAGGTCCTACTGTAGAGCACAGGCAAATATATTCAATATCCTGTGAGAAACTGTAATGGAAAAAAATATGAAAAAACGTATATATACGTGTAACTGAATCACTTTGCTGTACAGCAGAAATTAACAACACATTGTAAATCGACTATACTTCAATAAATTTTAAAAAAGATAAACTGTAGGTCTCATTCAGCTCTCGCCACTTTTAATATGCACACGTGTGTGTGTGTGCACAAGCACGTGGTACTATGGAATGTTAGCACACGTATAGATCTGTGTGACCACCACCCCATCAGGACATGGAACTGTGATGAGATACTTCTGCATGTCAATGTCTTGAATGTCAATCCTGAAACAGATCCTGGCAAACAGGGGAAGACTGGGCCCCCCAACTCCTCGGCTGTACCTCCCTCATGGCAAGGAACTTGAGACAGTGTCTGGTGGTACAGGAGGAAGGATCATTTCCAACACACATTAGGAGGCACTGGCCTCCCTGTCCCTGTCTGGGCTCAAGGTGGCTGTAAAACAGGGGCACAAATGCCAAAAGCAAGGCCACAAATTTGGGGAGTCTGGTAACTGCTGTTCCCATTCAATAGAGGAAAGTGGTCTCATCAGCACCGGTGAGGGCAGGAAAGGTGACCCAAGGCCCATCCGGTGAGGTCACCTCACCAGCAAGCTCTGCAGCTGGAGGTCACCCCCCACCCAGACCTGGGTTCAGGAGGAGCTCTCGGGGTGGGGTGGGGGGCATTACCAGAGTCTGTGTCCTTTCCCGCCATCGCCCCCAGGGAGTGGGCAAAATTACAAAGGTAAAAACCGACAAGGTGAAAGTCGAGGTGTTCTCTGGAGCTTTTGCTTGACACCCTGTAGGCTGCTGAGAGCTTTTCCCCTCCTCTCTTAAAGAAGGGAAGTTAAAAGCCCTAATAGGGGTCTTACTTTTGTGAAGGAAACACTATTTTCTCCAAAGTACTGATAAAGTATAATCATTTTCCTTCACAAAAAATTGGCTGAAAACTCAAGGCCAAACTAGGGCACTGCAGAGAAATGTCTAAAGAAAAGAAAGCCCAGGAGGCCTCAGATGAGAAGTGATCTCATGGTGGGAGGGGGAAGCTCCTGACCAAGGATCTTGGAGGAACGGATGGTCAAGGTCACAGCTCCTCCCAGGGCCCATCCCAAGGCGAGGCTGTGTGTGAGCCTCAACAGGCTGGTCAGGCAGATGCAATGGGGTGGCCCAGAGCAGCCCCATGGGGTCTCCTCTCTTTGTTGGTGATGATGGGGATGCTCTCTCTGCTCTCGATGGATTGTCCTCCCCTCACTCTCTGTGGAAGTGTAGGGTCTGCATCAGATCAGCCAAGAGCTCAGGGGCTTATCATCTGGACACACTAGGTACCAGTCTGGTGTCAGCCACAGTGCTTTTCTAGGGCCTCTGGTCTAAGGAGGGAACTGCCTTGATTTTTCTCCCAGAGATTTTGGGCTCAAAACACCTCCATTTCCCAGAGCACAGTACTGGGAGATGTCTTAGATGGTTAAAACTTCAGCTCTCTGAAGGCATCACGTGTCACTGTAAGTGCCATCAGTGCCATCAACCAAGGCTCTGAGGACAGGAGATAAAGAGTGGAAGGAACAGACATTTAAGACCTCACTGTGTGCCAGGCACAGTGCCCGGTGCAGTATCTGTTAGAGTACGAAATTCTCATAAAGCTGTGTTGATGAAAACTTAATCAGTCAACCTAGGAAAGACATGGAAAATTCTATTTGAGCCAAATTGAGGATTATAACTCAAGAACAGCCTCTCAGGAAGCTCCGAGAACAGTTCTACCTGTTAGGTCAAAGCATAGTTATAAGTTTTGGTGACAGGACTGTACATTACGTGACGTGTTATTGATAGTTTATACAATCTAGCGAGTAGTAGGTCATCGTGGCTTCTTACAAGATTAAGAAGGAATGTTCTTTTTTAAGGAGCTGTCTTGTTGATGCTGGGAGAATGGTGCTCTTTATGGCTGAGCAGGTATTTCCACCGATGGGGAGGTTTGGTTGATGCACAATGCAGATGCACAGTGGGGGGAGAGAGGATGCCAAAGGGCAGAGAAAAAATTTTGTTTAAATTTTTCTTGTCTTGCCATAAAACATGAATTTTATTTCACAGCTGCATTGTGGGCTTTTACCTCCATTTTCTACCAGGCAAATGGGGGTGAAGGTACATGCCCAAGATCTTCCAGCTAGAAAGTAAAGGCAACAGAATTGAAACTGGGTCAGCCTGACTGCAGGTCTGCCTGCTGTCCATTGCCGGGCACAGCTCCTGGGAAGCCACTTCAGCTGGTCAGATGGGAAAGGCAGCTGTCAGACACAACGAGGGAGCAAGTCTCCCCCAGATCACTGCTTTCAATTTTCCCAACACTCATGTATGTCTCCTCCCGGGAGGCCTTACTGGCGTACATCCAGGCCAAGGGCAAGAAGGTGAGTGTTCAGGTCTTCTGCTCAGGCCTCGATTCTGGCCAGAGACGCGTCCTCTCAACCTCGCTCTCTGCCCCCAGAGCCCCGTCCCTTCTCTCCCAGTCCTCTCCTCCAAGTGCCCAGATTTCCAGCGACCTTCAGATTTGATATATTGAACGTCTCCAAAGGATATTCCCATTGACATTGAGCATGCCGCTGTGTGGAGCTCAGCAATAAAAGGGGGAAATTAACAGGCATTTAAATTCTGAAATTAATGATGAGAGGTCAGAGGATTTCCAAACATCTGTTTCGAGCATTTTCAAGGGGGCCTTCAATTTGCAGGCAGCGCTGAGCCACGCGGTTATCAGCAGTTCCTTGTGACTTCACACAGTGCCGCGTCCAGAAGCTGGGAGTGGATGGTGGGACCCAGCCACTGCACTCACGTGCTTTGTGGCTCGATCCAAGCAGTGTGTCCACTGAGGTTCAGGGTCCCGGCCCTGCTTGTAGGATTCTATACACCCATCTGAAAACCCTGAGTCTGGACTTCCCCAAGTGTCAGAGTTCTGGAAACTGAGGATTCAAAAAAGAAGTCCTTGTGCCAAGGAACAGAACATAATATTTCTAGGGCTGCATCATCCAATAGGACAGTAGTAGCCACACGAGGCTGTTAAGTATCTACAACATGACCAGTCTGAACTGAGATGCACTCTGAGTGTAAAATATATACTGGATTTCAAAGACTTAGTATAAAAAAAGGAATTATCTCTTATGTTGATTATGTTGGTGAAATGTTATTTTGACTAAATCGGGTTAAAGAAAATATATTATTAAGTCAATTTCATGCAAACTATTATATATAGAATGGATAAACAACAAGGTCCTACTGTACAGCACAGGGAACTATAGTCAATATCCTGTGATAAACCACAATGGAAAAGAATATGAAAAAGAATGTATACATATATATATATATATATATAATTGCATCACTTTGCTGTACAGCAGAAATTAACACAACATTGTAAATCAACTACACTTGAATAAAATAAATTTGGAAAAAAACTCAACTACTTTGTTTCATTCTACTTTTTTCAACAGAGCTATGACAATTGAAAACTACATTATGTGGCTCACACACTTCTATAAGTCACTATTGCTCTAGAGTTTCTGTAGCTTGGTGTTTCTTGGGCAGTGGGAGCTGTTGTCACCCCTAGAGGGCCTTTTAGAAACTCTGGAGGATCTCTGGTGTCACACTGCCTGGGGGAGGTGCTCCTGACATATAGTGTGCTGGGCATGAGGAATGGATGAGTCCCGTAATTACCAGAGCAGTCTGACGCAACAGAAGAGTTATTCATGAGGCCACGTCATTCTGAAAGTCCCACCAGACATGAGATAGATGAAAAATTGGTTATAATGATCTGAGCCTAAACCAAATTCCATTAGGTATTTGGTTTTTGCACAAACTAAGATTTCCAAGGACACAGCTACTGTGTAAATCAAACACAGATTGCACTTTGTTTCATCTGGAACATTACCAAACACCTTTCATCATGTGTTAGAAATTCCCAGCACTGTTGGCAATACTGCTCATGGTGGAGTTGCCGACATAACATGATCGTCTTCGTCATTCACTGTCATTCCTTGGAGAGGTGTAATTTTCTGCCTGCTTCACTCTATCTCCTAGTGCTTGAGCACTTGTAAACGGAAAGGCATTCCATTTTACTTAAATTACTTTTCCTTTGTTTCTTCCATATTACAATTAGGACTTTACATTGGTTTTAAAAAAGTATGCGTGTAGGTAAATTACAACTGAAAGGGGTCTTGCACACAATTTTGTCTTAAACAGAAAATGGCATATTGCATCTGATAGAATTACAAACCATCACTCAAACCTAGTCATGCCGCTCTTGACTCAGAAGAGTTGAAGGCTTTGCCTCTTAAACACCTTCTCATTCTTATTTATTTATTTATTTTTGGCTGTGTTGGGTCTTCATTGGTGCACGCAGGCTTTCTCCAGTTGCGGTGAGCAGGGGCTACTCTTGGTTGCGGTGCGCAGGCTTCTCATTGCAGTGGCTTCTCTTGTTGCGGAGCATGGGCTCCAGGCGCACGGGCTTCAGTAGTTGTGGCACATGGGCTCGGTAGTTGTGGCTCGCGGGCTCTAGAGTGCAGGCTCAGTAGTTGTGGCGCACAGGCTTAGCTGCTCCGCGGCATGTGGGATCTTCCCGGACCAGAGCTCCAACCCGTGTCCCCTGCGTTGGCAGGTGGATTCTTAACCACTGAGCCACCAGGGAAGTCCCAAACAACTTCTCATTCTTTAGGTTTCAGATGCAGTGGCCCTTCCTCCAAATAGCCAAGATGTCACCTGCTCTGCACTTCCCTGCATTCTGCTTCCCATCACCCCATCCTTCATCACACAGATGGTACTGCCTGTGCAATTATCTTCCTCCCTGGACTGTGGGCTCCAAGAGGGTAGGTTATGTCCATTTGGTTTATTGCTCTACACCCAGTGCCTAGCTCATGGCTGAGCACACTAGTACATACTCGATACTTAGTGAGTAAACGAATTAATAAAGATCAGGGCAAGTTGGTGTCTAGAGATCTATAAGGGTGAATGGGAATGAGGGCCAGCAGCAGGGTAGAAATAGATGACAACACCAAGGGAGCCCAGTGCCTTGGATGCTGGTAAAATGGAGAGCCTACAGCGCGTAGAGTAATGCACTTTGAAATCAGGTAGATTTCACTTCGAGTCCCAGTTCTGCCTTGTACTACCCTTGGTCATCTCAGCAAAGTCCGCTGACTTCTCTGAAAGAGTGATAAGGGTACTTCCCTCATTTGTTGGGGGACTTAACTGAGAACTGCTAGGAAAGCACTTACTGCTGTGTCTGGCAAATAGTAAGAGCTCAGTACCTGTTCTTGTTATTAAGACTCTTTCATAGAGGCTGGGTTTGCCTCTAACAGAGGCCCTGGTTGCCCCAGTGTCGGTGCCCATCACCAGTAGGGAACTTCTACAATTCAAAATCAAAAAAACAAAAACAAGGACAAATGACCTGATTCCTAAATGGGCAAGGGAACTGAATAGACATTTCTCCAAAGAAGGCATGCAAATGACAAACAGGTACGTGGAAAAGGTGCTCAATATCAGTAATCATTAGGGAAATGTAAATCAAAATCACAATGAGATTTCACCTCAACAAGTTAGGATGGACACACACACACATATATACATCTAAGCATCATCTGAGCCTTCAGTGAGTCATAATCTTTTTGTAATAGTAACAAAGATCACTGATCACAGATCACCATAACAAATATAATATACTTGAAAATTTTGAAGTTTGAAATATTGCTAGAATTACCAAATGTGACAGAGAGAGAGGAAGTAAGCAAATGTTGTTGGAAAAATGGTGCTGATAGATTTGCTCAATGCACGGTTGTCATAAACCTTCAATTTGTAAAAAAAAACAAAAAACACAATACCTGCAAAGTGAGTAAAGCAAAGCACAGTAAAAACAAGGTCTGTCTGCAGAACTACCACACGACCCAGCAAGCCCATTTCTGGGTATATACCCAAAGGAATTGAAACCAGAATCTTAAAGAGATATCTACACTCCCATATTCACTGCAACACTGTTCACAATAGCCAAGACATGGCAGCAAACTCAATGTCCACTGATGGATGAATGGATAAAGAAAACGTGGTATATACATATGATGGAATATTATTCAGCCATCAAAAAGAAAATCCTGCCATTTGCAACAACATGGATGAACCCGGAGGATAATATGCTAAGTGACATAAATCCAACATGAAAAGGACAAATACTATTATACATGACACCACTTGTTTGAGAAGTCTAAAATAGTCAAACTCAGAGAAGCAGAGAAGAATGGTGGTTGCCAGTGGCTGGGGGGAGGGGGAAACAGAGAAGAATTCAGGGGTACAAAGTTTCAGTTATGCAAGATGAACGAGTCTTAGAGATCTACTTCACCAAAAGTACCTATAGCTAACAATCCTGTAGTGTATACTCAAAAATGTGGTAAGAGGGTAGAACTTATGTTAAGTGTTCTAATCACACACAATAATAATGATGGGGTGGGAGGAAAAGGTTGGGCATGATAGATACAGTTATGGCATAGATTGTGTGATGGTTTCATGGGTATACACTTATCTCCAAACTCATCAGCTTGTACACATTAAATCTATGCAGCTTTTCCAATATCAACAATACCTCAATAAAATGGTTTTAGGAAAAAAAAAATAACAAAGATCAGTTGACTAAAAAGATGTTAACTTCATCCAAAAACACCCTTACAGAAACACCCAGAATAACATTTGACAAACATCTGGGCACCCTGAGGCCCAGTCAAGTTGACACGTAGAACCATCACGGTTTACATAAACGTGTCCCCACTAAACTGAGTTGAGAACTGGTACCAGTGTCTTTAATCTGAATCTCAAGGTGGAGCACAGACAGTATCATTTACTGACCACGTGGACAGTGGTTCTGGCCCTGATCAGAGGACTCGTATTTCTAGGCAAGAAAATGCTACCTCCTCACAGATACCCAATTTTACAAGTCTTCCTTCATCCAAAAGTCATTAATTCTTAGGTCTAACAGGAAGCCTTGAACTGTTCATGCTGAAATGTAAGCCCATTAAGTTTTGTATAACCTTCAGTGGAGGAGAGAGAACAGCCTATCATGGCTCCCCAGTATTATAACAGCATCACCTCAAGCAAAGTAGGACAAGCTTCCCTGTTCAGCCTTCCTGTTCATCCAAGATCACTACGCCTCCCTCATGGTGGAAAGTCATCTGATGGACACATTTATACAAAGAAAGGAGCTAAGATTTCCTGAAGGATAACTATGTGCTACATACTATAGGTATATTACCAAATTTAATCATAACAGCCGTAAGTAGTATTCTTTACTCTGACAAATGAAGAATTTCAGAGAAGTTACTTCATTTATAGTTAAGTGGCACCAAATGTTGACCCTCTATTATATGGTGGGAATGGGCCTTGGTGGGAATCCAGTTTTAGCTGGTTCTGTAGCTCCTGGTCTCTCCAGGACTCCACGCTGCCCCCCTGAATTGTGGCACAATTGTCCTTGCCATCTCTGGAAACAAACAGGATTGCCTGGAAAGAGCCTTAGGACTCTCCTCGGGGGGCCTGCAATGAGCCAGCAGATACCAGAGGCTTCTCTTTCCCCAGAAGATGGACTGAGCCAAGATCCCCCAAGGTCTCCAGATGTGGGCAGGTGACTTTCCCAAGCATGGCTGTAAATAGCTGGTACCCAAGCTCAGATCATTTGCTGCCCAAACATAGACTGGACTTGAAGCTCAGGGCAAAGCCATTCTCAGGCTTATTCCAATGAAAGGGAGTGTGTTAGTGGGAGGAATATCCTCTGCTGACAACCACACCTGTGCACCTGGGTCCCAGTGTACCTCTCCCCAGGCTGTCAAGGGGCAGGGATGCACGACGGTTGGCCTTTCCACTGGTCATTCCAGTCTGCATCAGTGAGGCCTCCTGGCGTACACCTGACCCTGCTGTGTGCGGCCTCTTCACCTCGCCGTCCCTTAGTCTTTGATGGCACTTTACAGTTTATTTTCACATCCATTTCCTGCTTCCTCTGCTAAATCAGGAGCTGGCAGGCTACCGCCAGGGGGCAGAATCCTGCTCACTGCCTATTTTTGCTACTGGAATACACCCAACCCCATTCTCTCATGTTTTGCCTGTGGCTGCTTTCCCCAAAATGGCACAGCTGAGCAGTTGCTGCAGAGACCATTATGGTCTGCAAAGCTTAGACTATTTACTATGAGGCCTTTTACAGAAAAGGTTTTGCCAGCCCTGCTTTAAACAATCCCAGGAGGCAAATGCAATTACTATCATTATTTCCAAGTGACAGGTGGAAAAAAAAACCCGGGATGAAACCAAGTGGCTCAGAAATGTCTTCTTAAGGACACAGAACTGGTTGCCAGAGCCAAACTGAAAGCCAAATATGCCTTTCCTCCACGTAAGGATTCACTTTGAAGCCAGTGGGACACGGTCGAGGCTCGGCACCAGAGGGCGGTTCTTTGAGAAGGCCTTTCTGGCCAAGTGACATTGACTTAGAGGAAAAAGAGAGGCAGGTTTGTTCTCTAAAACATGTCGGACAATCAACACTTAGCCTGTGGATGTTGAGAACCAGCCCTGAGCTAGAGGCTGCAGGGACTGAAATACCAGCCAAAAGGGTCTGGAATATTCAGAGTTGATATATCTTTTTTTTTTTTAATTATTTTTTTTTTTTGGCTGCGCTGCACAGATGGCAGGACCTTAGTTCCCTAACCAGGAATTGAACCCGGGCCCCTGGCAGTGAAAGCACAGAGTCCTTACCACTGGACCACCGGGGAATTCCCCTGAGTTGATATTTCATTAACTTTTTATCTTCCAATTAAAAAAGCAAACAGGGCTTCCCTGGTGGCACAGTGGTTGAGAGTCCACCTGCCGATGCAGGGGACACGGGTTCGTTCCCCGGTCCGGGAAGATCCCACATGCCGTGGAGTGGCTGGGCCTGTGACGCATGGCCGCTGAGCCTGCGCATCCGAAGCCTGGGCTCCGCAACGGGAGAGGCCACAGCAGTGAGCAAAAAAAAAAAAAAAAAAAGCAAACAAAACCCTTACAAACCATAGGTATGCAAGAAATAAATGTGAAAAAGATACACGTGAGGAAGGAAGCCATAAGCTCTTCTGGTGTCACCAGGGAAGCAAACTTCCAGAGAGTGATTTTCCTTATGTAATATTCTGTCCTCCCTCCCACTCCACCCCTCACCACAGACACGGCATTTGAGTGACAGTCAGGGTCAGAGTCATCACCTCCCCACACTGTCCAGGACCAGAGATGCTTCTCCTGGGCTCTTCTCATGATGATTCACGTCTATAACAGAGACTTGGAGGCTTCCGTTTCTGGTAAGAACCCATCATTTCCTAACGGTATTTAGTAGCAGCCGGATGCCATCTCCTTGTGGCTTTAATCCAGGATAGTGTCACTCTCCCCCATCACCCTGGGGTACTTAGAATGGTCTGGGAATGATGGTGAAGGGTGAGAGGGTCCACAGGAGACTTTGTGCTCAGTCCTGGAAACCAAGGGTCTGTGGAGCTCTGAGCAGGCAAACCGAACACTGTGTAGAGAGAAGGGCTTCTGAAGAGGAGGCAGCCCTCACTCCTGAGGCAAACGTTTAAAGCAAGAATGCCTTGGAAGAGAGAAAAAAAAAAAAAAAGGAAGGCAAGGCCTAGGCTAGAGGGTGAGGCCAACCAGGGAGAGAGAAGGGAGGAGGTGGTTGACAGGAGTCAACCCTCCTGGGCCAGGTGAGTGGTTGCATCTGTAAATGGCACCTCCTGGATTGTGCAGTGCACAGCCTGTGCAACCATACACGGCAGCTCTGAGAAGCACCAACTTGGCTCAAAAATGTCCAGAAATAGATTTTGGAAATATAAGGTTGAGTCAAGCTTGGGCGGGTCGGGGGTGGCCAGGCAGAGAGAGAGAATACACACATGCATGCATACACATATACATGGATCTTTTGTTAAATAAGTATGAAAGAAACAGAATAAAAATAAAATAAAATGAGCACCTCCAGGCTCTTTGTGCTCAGCTGCATGATTAATCATGAAGGCCTTGCCTGGGAGACAGCAAAATAAGACATTTTAAGAAGTCATTTTGCATGAGCAGGTCAAAGGTGAGGAGCCAAAAGAAGGCCAATTTGAGAGCCAGGTTTCTCCCCGGCACCTGTGGTTCCTCTTCTCTCAACCGGAACCTGGAGACAGACCTGTGTTTCCTCAGCCAGCCCCAGCTGTAGCCGCGTTCATGCAGACGTTAAGGAAATGAAACGCTGGCTTGCTGGTGTTTGATATGAAGGTAGTGGTTCTCAAACTTCCATGTGCTCAGAATGCCCTGGAAAGCCTGGGAACACACCAATGATGGGCCCCAACCTCCGAGTTTCAGACTCAGTAGTTCTGGTGGGGTTGGGCGTTGGGGGGGAAGGATTTGCATTTCTACTATATTCCCAGGTCAGGCTGAAGTTCCAGGGACCACACTTCGGGAACCACTGGATGATAGACTAGGCAGTTTAATAGCATAGACTTGGGAGCCAGACTGCCTGTGTGCGAGTCCTGGTCCCACCCATCACCACCTCTGTGACCTGGAGCAAGGTATTCAAACTCTCTGCATCTATGTCATGAGCTAAAAAAATAGTGTTTTGACAGGGATTAAATTAGTTAATAATACACACAGATCCCAACCCATAGAATACAGTAAGCGAGCCATTATCTCTCTCTGCCCCATTTAAAAAGGGAGAAGGAAGAAAACAAGGCTGTACGTTAGGGAGGGGGCAGGAGGGCAGACAGGCAGGGCCAGGGGGTGGCCAGGGACCCTTAGCTTTGTCTGCATGGTGGCTTGGGCTGTCCCAGCCATCCTCCACTTCCTGCTTGCAAACTGCCCACTGACAGCTATGTTGCTACCTTCTCATCGCCAGGGGAACAGGAAGAAGGGGGAGTGGCCCGCATCATGATCCATTATCCGCAAGGCACTGCCACACCTGCCGTGTCATGTGGTCTTCTCCACCCCAGGCCTTCTCAGATGCAGAAACCTGAGGCTCTGGAAGGTCAGGCGACGCCCCCAGCATCAGGAAGCCAAGGCACCCGCTGGCTCCAAAGCAGCGGCCCCATCAGGGGACCTTACAGCACGACTGGCCAACACTTCAGCTACATCTCCCCTTCCCTTTCTCTCTTCTTCCAGAGCCAGGAGTCAGGGTCCGTGTTCAAGGGCTCTTCCTAGGAATGGGGCCTGGCAGAAGGACGGCTGAGGGTGACCCTCCATGAGGGAAAGCGTCGGGACTCCCCAAAATAGCGCTTCATCATCCCCCAAAGAGGCAAAGGGGAAAAGGACACGGTGGGCCCCTGTCCCTGGGCTTGCCACGTTCACAAAGCGGTCACAGGACAGGGTGGCAGGGCTGGCCTGAGGGCACTCACTGGGCCCCAAGCAGCCACGCAGAGGTTTGTCCCTGGCGTTTGGAGAGAGAGGGGTAGGGCGGTAGCTGTGAGGCCAGGGAGGCCCGAGTTTTCAGGCTCGGAGTTCCACTGCCCTGGACCACGCTCAGGCTGGGGAGGCCTGCCCCATTCCCTTAAGCGGTGGGTGGGTGTGTGATAGGCAGGGAGGTGGCAGCAGAACCCGGAACCTTTCTCCTCAGGTCTACCTACTCTGTCAGGGACTCTCCCTGCCCCTCCTGCTTTGCCCCAGGCTTCAGCCCTCACCTCCGTCTGTCTCCCCTCTTCCTGTCTCACCATTGCTTGGGCCCACGACCACCTGGCAGGTGACCCCCCCCCCCCCACCTCCCATGAACTGGCCCAAGGGCAGCCCCGGCACACAGCGGGCTGGAGGTCAGGCAGGCCAGCGCCCGCTGCTCCAAGGCTCACTCTTTCCATCTTTGCTTGGTGCACCCAGAGAGAGTAGACAACTGGAACGTTGGGGAGATCCGGAGAAATTTCCCAAGTCCGAGGCTACATCCTGCCCGTATCTCCTGCCTTTCTGCTTAGAGACGGGTGTGATTTTCTTTCCAATCTGATTTCAAACCAAGTAACAACATCATCAGAGGGACTTGAAATGCCCAAAGCCACATAGGCTGTCATTATGAATCTCTCTCTGCCCCAGTCAACCCAAAGTACGATTCCAAGGAACATTGTAAATTGCAGCTAGGTGACAGCTAAATACGACACAAACATGTCACAAACCTCATAAGCACAGTGAGAATGACAGAAACAGGCTGAAAAATTAATATGTCACACACACATCTCTGACTTGCCTGCTTTTTCTGATTTAACCACACTTATGCTTTTATCAGCATTAGATAATCTTCAGCCACTAAACTGTCCTTTCGGGATTGTAAATGTCTTTGAAGTGAACATTTCCACACAGAACTCCCCTGATGCATCAGAAGAGTTTTTGCAGGAGCTTCACGATGTGATCTGAAAAGTGCCAAAAGGCACCCCCTTATCCCAGACCTTCATTGCCACAGTGACTGAAATTCCCACAATTAAAGGGATATGACATTGAGTTCAGAAGGCATCGGCTGAAAGTCAATTCCATTAACAAAACAGACCAAAAGGGCTCTTAACTGAGGTCCCAGGCCTGCCCGTCAGTGGTTTCCTGACAAGGTCTGTCACTTCAGTGCACGTGTTACGTGCACATAGCCCTCTAGAGAGAGGTCTCTAACTCCCACTGTATTTTCAAGGAGGTCCATGACTCCCCAAAGGGTAAGACTCATTAAATTTGTCGTATTTGACATTTTAAAAGGTTAGCCCAGGATCCTAAAAAAGAGAGACGACCACCAGGTGACCTGGAAAGAAGGGGCTGCCAGGAAGGGCAAACCAGTTGGAGGACCACACAGCAGACCCCAGGGAAAGGGGTCAAGGTCACATTTGAATTTCTTCGTGATTAAGCCTAAAAGAGGACCTCTTACGTCCCCATCTCTCCTCTTTACCCTCCCGCCAACAACTACATGTACACTCTGCAGAATAACACTGTATCATTTTTTATGTGCAAACAGCATGACAGGTACTATGCTTAGCACTACTTCTGTTATCTTATTTAATCCACAAAACAAACTTTTGAGATCCGTACTATCACTCCCCCATTTTACAGACGGTGAAACTGAGGCTTAGAGTATTGGGTACCTTGGTGAGGTCACCCAGATAATAAACAGCCTAACTGGGCTCAGGTAGCCTTAATCCAGAATCCATGCTTTTAACCACCATGTGTGTGGTTCTCAAACATGAGTGGGTATCAAAACCACCTGGAGGGCTTGGGAAGCACTCAGATATCTGGGCCCTACTCTAGAATTTCTGATTAAGTAGCTTTGGACCCAAGAACTGGCATTTCGAACAAATTCCCAGATTTTGCTGATGCGGCTGGTCTGGGGACCCCTTGCCACATGGTGAAGCTTCCTCCCTTGCACAGGTTCCTAAAAATGTGTTCATGAGATCACATATTTTTGTAAAATCCTTAAAATCGTATAAGCTTTGGGCCTCCCCAAAACCTGGATTTGCCCTAGACCCTGGAGCCTTCCTTCCATCACGTTGCTCCTGATTTTATCTCAGACCTGCCTTGTTACAGTCCACACCCAGGAGCATTAGCTACCCCCAGTCCAGCAGGCTAGGATTTCACCAAGTTTTTCGGTCTGTCAGAGTCTTATCTGTGAACACGATCTGTCTGTAGGTTTCAGATAAAGACAGGAAGAAAGTAGTTTTATGTATTAAAGTGACCACCTCAGCCATCAAGACACCCTGGGGGGAGTTGGAGTTGGGATCTTAAGGATGGCACACATGTCCCTGCAGGAAGGGAAGGGAGATGGGGAGGCCCCTTCTGGTGCCTGGACTAGGGAGAGTAGTGAGAGAAGCCCTTCTTTAGTACCGGATGGTGATGGTGGGAGTGGGTGTTCACATAGGTTGCTTCAAATCTCCCCCTGGCAAGAGCTCAACACCACCCCACAAGTCAGTGAGCATGGTGTTTAGGAAGCAGGAAAAAGAGGAAGGGGAGAAATGAAAGCCGGGCCGGACCTTTCCACAGCGACTCAGGCCTGGGAGATCCTGCAGGAGCTTGGCTGCCCCCATCCCGTCCCCACCACTCAGCACTGGCCAACGGAAACACAATTGGAGCCACAGATGTAATTTTACATTTTCTAGTAGCCCCATTAAAAAGGCCAGGAACAGGCAAAAATCAATTTGGAATATATTTAATCTAACATATTTGAATTCTGATCACATCAACATAATCAATATAAAAATCATTAATGAGACCTTTTCCACTCTTTTTCATGGTAAATGTCAGAAATCTGTGTCTTTACACTCATAGCACATCTGCTCGGGTGCAAGATTTTCAACAGATAAAGTGAAACGTGGTTCTAACAAAATAACGTTGTGTTTTGTGTTTAATGGAAAAATACTTTATGTTGCTCCAGTTCTCAAATTTATATCTAAATAAGTTAAAACTTCTCAGGTCCTCAGTTGAACCAGCTGTATTTCAAATGTTCAATAAACACATGTGGCTAGTATTGGAACAAAATGACTTCCTGGACCTCCTGCAAGTTTATACAGAGTAGAGGAGATGTTCTATGTCCCTGAAATAGTGGTAGTAATGGTACTAGTTGTCTGGACGCGTCACAGGGAAGAGGGAGGGAAGGGATTTTGGAATTTGGAGAAAATCCAAGACGGTCGGGATTCCTGTCATCGAATCTCCTGTCTCTGAAATAACTCCCTGTAGCAGTAATTACCACATTCATACGTGTTGTGATGGGTTGTTTAGAATCTGACTCCTCCACCAAGCCGCTAGCTCCACGAGGACAGGGAGAGTATCTTACTCACTACTGTATCCAGTTATCATAGCTCTCAGTTGAAAGAAGACATGAATCACACTAAATCTTTGAAGGACAGCTGGAGGGGGTGTGATTCTGCCCATGCATAAGCAAATCAGCGGTGATCATCTGAGCAAGACTGGCAAAGTCAGCATAGAGCCTACCGTTGAGCTAAAAACAAACTACCAAACTGGGCTGAATGTCTCCATTTTGCAGGTGAAATAGTTTGAGGTGTTAGTAGGTGATGGGAAGTGAAGTCCTGCGTCTCCACAGAATCTGATGCGCTCCCACCACACGTGGCCTGAAGCCACTCTTCCTTCCTGTTTTCTGGGTCCTTCTTTTATTTCCTGCAGTTCCAGGGAAATCAGAGCCAAGCAGTTCAGACCCTGAGCGATGAGGAAGGGCCACTTGCAAGTGGGGAGTTGTCTTAGTTTGTGATGTTTAGGGCAAATGACAGAAATTGAATTCTGACTTCTTTAGATGTAAAGGAGAATTCATTGCAAAAGTACCGCAGGGGGGCTTCCCTGGTGGCGCAGCGGTTGAGAGTCCGCCTGCCGATGCAGGGGACGCGGGTTCGTGCCCCGGTCCGGGAAGATCCCGCACGCCGGCGGAGCAGCTGGGCCCGTGAGCCGTGGCCGCTGAGCCTGCGCGACCGGAGCCTGTGCTCCGCCACGGGAGAGGCC